>CAWWDY010002149.1:0-40242 GCA_963942605.1 Poecilus cupreus | reverse complement strand
TCGCTCTTTCGAGAACTATAAGAGCTACGACGTCGGTTAAATTAGCAAACAATTTCTATATTATAAGACAATTAAAATGAGTGAAACAAGAATTTTTTTAGGCCAGTGGTTCTCAAAATGCGGGGTGCAACTTTCTTATTTTAAATGGCAACCTAATTTTTTTATTTGCTTATTTGATTCAGTATTTTTTTCTGAATTCAATGATATTCAAATGTAATGACCAAATATTACAAAATATTTGAGAAAAATGCAAAATTTTAAATGTATCATTTTTATTTAAATATGCATATACAAAGTTTGCCATGGAGAAAACAAATTATTATTCGATTCAACATTAGCCATTATACACAACAGAAACATAAACATGACAGTTTAAATACTTGAAAACTGCATTTTGTATGATTTTGCAAGCTGAAAACAGCTGTTTTGTCTTGATTTTGCAAACATAAGCCATTACATACGACATATACATGAATATGACAGTTTAAATACTTGAAAACAGCATTTTGTATGTTTTTGCAAGCTGAAAACAGCTATTTTATCTTGAGTTTGCAAACATAAGCCATTACACACGACATATACATAAATATGACAGTATAAATACTTGAAAACGGTGTTTTGAACACTTTTGAATGCTTAAAACAACAGTTTTATCTTGATTTCACCAACATTAGCCATTATACACGACAGAAACATGAATATTACAGTTTAAATACTTGAAAACGGGGTTTTGTATGCATTTGCATGGTTAACACAGCAATTTTATCTTGATTTCACCAACATTAGCCATTATATACGACAGAAACATGAATATGACAGTTTACATACTTGAAAACAGCATTTTGTATGTTTTTGCAAGCTGAAAACAGCTGTTTTATCTTGATTTTGCAAACATAATTATTACACACGACATATACATGAATATGACAGTTTAAATACTTGAAAACGGTGTTTTGTTTGCTCTTGCATGCTTAAAACAGCAATTTTATGTTGATTTCATCAACATTAGCCATTATACACGAAAGAAACTTGAATATGACAGTTTAAATATTTGAAAACAGCATTTTGTATGTTTTTGCAAGCTGAGAACATCAAATTTATCTTGTTTTTGCAAACATAAGCCATTACACACGACATATTCATGAATATGACAGTTGATATACTTGAAAACGGTGTTTTGTATGCTTAAAACAGCAGTTTTATCTTGATTTCACCAACATTAGCCATTATACACGACAGAAATATGAATATGACAGTTTAAATACTTGAAAACAGCAATTTGTATGTTTTGCAAGCTGAAAACAGCTATTTTATCTTCATTTTGCAAACATAAGCTATTAATTTCGACATATACATGAATATGACAATTAAAATACTTGAAATCGGTATTTTTTATGCTTTTGCATGCGTAAAACAGCAATTTTATCTTGATTTCACCAACATTAGCCATTATGCACGACAGAAACATAATTATGACAGTTTAAATACTTGAAAACAGCATTTTGTATGTTTTTGCAAGCTGAAAACAGCTATTTTATCTTGATTTTGCAAACATAAGCCATTACACACGACATATACATGAATATGACAGTTCAAATACTTGAAAACAGCATTTTGTATGTTTTTGCATGCTGAAAACAGTTATTTTATCTTGATTTTGCAAACATAAGCCATTACACATGTCATATATATGCCATTACACATGACATATACATGAATATGACAGTTTAAATTCTTGAAAACGGTGTTTTGTATGCTTTTGAATGCTTAAAACAGCAGTTT
This sequence comes from Poecilus cupreus, assembly GCA_963942605.1. Taxonomy (NCBI): domain Eukaryota; kingdom Metazoa; phylum Arthropoda; class Insecta; order Coleoptera; family Carabidae; genus Poecilus; species Poecilus cupreus. Next base: position 38,460 of record CAWWDY010002149.1, on the reverse strand, counting down.
TATGTTGATTTCACCAACATTAGCCATTATACACGACAAAAACATGAATATGACAGATTAAATACTTGAAAACAGCAATTTGTATGTTTTTGCAAGCTGAAAACAGCTATTTTATCTTGATTTTGCAAACATAAGCTATTAATTTCGACATATACATGAATATGACAATTAAAATACTTGAAATCGGTATTTTGTATGCTTTTACATGCGTAAAACAGCAATTTTATCTTGATTTCACCAACATTAGCCATTATGCACGACAGAAACATAATTATGACACTTTAAATACTTGAAAACAGCAATTTGTATGTTTTTGCAAGCTGAAAACAGCTATTTTATCTTGATTTTGCAAACATAAGCTATTAATTTCGACATATACATGAATATGACAATTAAAATACTTGAAATCGGTATTTTGTATGCTTTTACATGCGTAAAACAGCAATTTTATCTTGATTTCACCAACATTAGCCATTATGCACGACAGAAACATAATTATGACAGTTTAAATACTTGAAAACAGCATTTTGTATGTTTTTGCAAGCTGAAAACAGCTATTTTATCTTGATTTTGCAAACATAAGCCATTACACACGACATATACATGAATATGACAGTTTAAATACTTGAAAACTGCATTTTGTATGTTTTTGCATGCTGAAAACAGTTATTTTATCTTGATTTTGCAAACATAAGCCATTACACATGTCATATATATGCCGTTACACATGACATATACATGAATATGACAGTTTAAATTCTTGAAAACGGTGTTTTGTATGCTTTTGAATGCTTAAAACAGCAGTTTTATGTTGATTTCACCAATATTAGCCATTATACACGACATAAACATGAATATGACAGATTAAATACTTGAAAGCAGCATTTTGTATGTTTTTGCAAGCTGAAAACAGCTATTTTATCTTGATTTTATCTTGATTTCACTAACATTAGTCATTATACACGACACAAACATGAATATGACAGTTTAAATACTGGAAAACAGCAATTTGTATGTTTTTGCAAGCTGAAAACAGCTATTTTATCTTGATTTTGCAAACATAAGCCAATACACACGACATATACATGAATATGACAATTTAAATACTTGAAAACGGTGTTTTGTATGCGTTTGCATGCTTAAAACAGCAATTTTATATTGATTTCACCAACGTTAGCCATTATACACGACAGAAACATGAATATGAGAGTTTAAATACTTGAAAACAGCATTTTGTATGTTTTTGCAAGCTGAAAACAGTTATTTTATCTTGATTTTGCAAACATAAGCCATTACACAAGATATATATTTTCCATTACACATGACATATACATGAATATGACAGTTTAAATACTTGAAAACGGTGTTTTGTATGCTTTTGAATGCTTAAAACAGCAGTTTTATGTTGATTTCACCAACATTAGCCATTATACACGACAGAAACATGAATATGACAGTTTTAATACTTGAAAACAGCATTTTGTATATTTTTGCAAGCTGAAAACACCTATATTATCTTGATTTTGCAAACATAAGCCATTACACACGACATATACATGAATATGACAATTTAAATACTTGAAAACGGTGTTTTGTATGCTTTTGAATGCTTAAAACAGCAATTTATATTAATTTCACCAACGTTAGCCATTATACACGACAGAAACATGAATATGACAGTTTAAATACTTGAAAACAGCATTTTGTATGATTTTGCAATCTGAAAACAGCTATTTTATCTTGATTTCACTAACATTATCCATTATACACGACAGAAACATAAATATGACAGTTTAAATACTTAAAAACAGCATTTTGTATGTTTTTGCAAGCTGAGAACAGCTATTTTAACTTGATTTTGCAAACATAAGCCATTACACACGTCATATACATGAAAATGACAGTTTAAATACTTGAAAACGGTGTTTTGTATGCTTTTGCATGCTTAAAACAGCAATTTTATCTTGATTTCACCAACATTAGCCATTATACACGACAAAAACATGAATATTACAGTTTAAATACTTGAAAACAGCATTTTGTATGTTTTTGCAAGCTGAAAACAGCTGTTTTGTCTTGATTTTGCAAACATAGGCCATTACACACGACATATACATGAATATGACAGTTTAAATACTTGAAAACCGTGTTTTGTATGCTTTTACATACTTAAAACAGCAATTTTATCTTGATTTCACCAACATTAGCCATTATACACGACAGAAACATGAATATGACAGTTTATATACTTGAAAACGGTGTTTTGTATGCTTTTGCATGCTTAAAACAGCAATTTTATTTTGATTTCACCAACATTAGCCTTTATACAGGCTGTTCATTTTAAGTGGTACACTATCGCTCTTTCGAGAACTATAAGAGCTACGACGTCGGTTAAATTAGCAAACAATTTCTATATTATAAGACAATTAAAATGAGTGAAACAAGAATTTTTTTAGGCCAGTGGTTCTCAAAATGCGGGGTGCAACTTTCTTATTTTAAATGGCAACCTAATTTTTTTATTTGCTTATTCGATTCAGTATTTTTTCTGAATTCAATGATATTCAAATGTAATGACCAAATATTACAAAATATTTGAGAAAAATGCAAAATTTAAAATGTATCATTTTTATTTAAATATGCATATACAAAGTTTGCCATGGAAGAAAACAAATTATTATTCGATTCAACATTAGCCATTATACACAACAGAAACATGAACATGACAGTTTAAATACTTGAAAACTGCATTTTGTATGATTTTGCAAGCTGAAAACAGCTGTTTTGTCTTGATTTTGCAAACATAAGCCATTACATACGACATATACATGAATATGACAGTTTAAATACTTGAAAACAGCATTTTGTGTGTTTTTGCAAGCTGAAAACAGCTATTTTATCTTGAGTTTGCAAACATAAGCCATTACACACGACATATACATAAATATGACAGTATAAATACTTGAAAACGGTGTTTTGAACACTTTTGAATGCTTAAAACAACAGTTTTATCTTGATTTCACCAACATTAGCCATTATATACGACAGAAACATGAATATTACAGTTTAAATACTTGAAAACAGCATTTTGTATGTTTTTGCAAGCTGAAAACAGCTGTTTTATCTTGATTTTGCAAACATAAATTATTACACACGACATATACATGAATATGACAGTTTAAATACTTGAAAACGGTGTTTTGTTTGCTCTTGCATGCTTAAAACAGCAATTTTATGTTGATTTCATCAACATTAGCCATTATACACGAAAGAAACTTGAATATGACAGTTTAAATATTTGAAAACAGCATTTTGTATGTTTTTGCAAACATAAGCCATTACACACGACATATTCATGAATATGACAGTTTAAATACTTGAAAACGGTGTTTTGTATGCTTAAAACAGCAGTTTTATCTTGATTTCACCAACATTAGCCATTATACACGACAGAAATATGAATATGACAGTTTAAATACTTGAAAACAGCAATTTGTATGTTTTTGCAAGCTGAAAACAGCTATTTTATCTTCATTTTGCAAACATAAGCTATTAATTTCGACATATACATGAATATGACAATTAAAATACTTGAAATCGGTATTTTGTATGCTTTTGCATGCGTAAAACAGCAATTTTATCTTGATTTCACCAACATTAGCCATTATGCACGACAGAAACATAATTATGACAGTTTAAATACTTGAAAACAGCATTTTGTATGTTTTTGCAAGCTGAAAACAGCTATTTTATCTTGATTTTGCAAACATATGCCATTACACACGACATATACATGAATATGACAGTTTAAATACTTGAAAACAGCATTTTGTATGTTTTTGCATGCTGAAAACAGTTATTTTATCTTGATTTTGCAAACATAAGCCATTACACATGTCATATATATATATATATATATATATATATATATATATATATATATATATATATATATATATATATATACATGTAATGGCTCATGTACGAGGCACCGACTTTCAAAGCTCCGTGATATACTTCTGGTTTATATGAAGAAATGGATATGAACCGAAAAAATATTTTACCCGTATTTTTTATACTTTCTTTAAACTTATTTATAACAATTTTATAACACGTTTTACAAGTAGTATAGTGCACGGACTAGTGAAGCAAATTTAGTACATACTGGCGTTAATAGCTGGCATTGTACTGTTGGTATTAAAGAAAACTACAATTTGTGTTTTTAAACTAAGTTGTAGCCAGGGCCGGTTTTGCCATAAAGCGAATTGGGCGACTGCCCTAGGCCTCTGAATTTAAGCGGCCCCTAAAAATACGGTGGATGCTAAACAAAACGAAATATCATATGCATTTGTATTCTGCATTAAATAATTTCATTTTGAATGTATAATTTAAATTAACGCCAATTAATTACGTACTTTTACAACGGTAACGTCACTAAGTTAGAGGAATATAGAAAATTTTTATTTACGTTTACCAGTAAATTGATAATATTAATTTTATACCGCTCGTGAAATATAGTTTTGGTTGAAGGGTGTGAGCGTGCCTAAAATTCAATAAGTACTATCCAATTTCCAATGTTTCGAAACGATCTAAAATGGCTGAGTTAGCAGAGATACGAACCAAAATTCTTTTTCTCGTATAAGTTGCCGCTAAATATGAAAATTTAAATTCAAACGAGACTGGCGGAACATGTTTAAAACTATGATTATTTATATGTGCTTGGAAAAGGTTATTAAGGCGAAAAATTGTTGAAAAAAATAGTAAATAATATTTTTCTACTCTCTACATATTAATCATTATACTTTTACAGAAAATACTTAAATTTAATTTTATGCTCTCGGAAAAATATTTTTTTTTTAGGGTAAATTCATATTTTATTACGTCAATCGTATATTTCAGCTATAAGACGACAGGGGGTGTGGGGGTGTTTTCCGGTTTATTTTTTCGAAATTCCTTACCGTTTTCGAGATATTAGACATTTTTTTTAAATATCCATTCTAGTCATTGATATTCGAGTATTGACCCTCAAATACCCAAACCCTTTACCAGCCGTCAAAGTTTTCACCCCTGTTTCTAATATTTCTCCACCTTCTTCGTATTAACAATAATAATACTAATAAAATAATATATCATCACGCCTTTTACCCATTATGGGTGTGGCACTCTGCTTACGCAGATCTCGGCAAGTGATATATTTTTGCGTATGAAGTGCGGTTACCAGCCGTCAAATCATAGCCCCCAAAGATGTTAGTGTTACTTATACAGAAAATACTTAAATTTAATTTTATGCTCTCGGAAAAATATTTTTTTTTTTAGGGTAAATTCATATTTTATTACGTCAATCGTATATTTCAGCTATAAGACGACAGGGGGTGTGGGGGTGTTTTCCGGTTTATTTTTTCGAAATTTCTTACGGTTTTCGAGATATTTGACATTTTATCTGTATCTCGGAAACTATAAGAGATATCAAAGTCAAGGCCATTGAATTGGAATGCTCTTTTCCTGCTGAAGCTTTTCCAGTTGAAAGTTTTTCTCTAGCTCGAAGTATAAGAAAAATCCAATATGGCGCCCATTTGTACAAAAGTTATCCAAAATAGGTCATGTTTGGTGTCAAATTACTCGGCTTGGCAGCAGGAATTTGATGACGTCATCAAATTTTTTGTGTGACCTTGAACTTTGGTTTTCCTGCATTATCTAAGGAACTATAAAAGATATCAAGGTGACCTTCGACCTCTATTATAAGGTCACAAACCCCTATGGGAACATCCACCCTCCCGCTTCCCTTCACCTTCAAGGTCTAAGGTCAATGACCTTCGAGTATTGACCCTCTAATAACCTAACCTTTTACCAGCCGTCAAAGTTTTCATCTCCGTTCTTAATATTTTCCCACCCTCTATCCATCCATATATATATTAAACATTGTATATTAATAACTCTATTTTACTTTATCTTACAAATTATCCATTTGACTTCAAATTATACTTCCCTGAAACAATTGTTTTATATCAGCTTCCACCGTGAATATCTCCGAACTGTTTTAACCATAGTATATATGTTTATTAAATCAATTTAAACAGAATTAAGTCAATATTCATTTGAATATATTTTCGCGAAAAATTTTTTTAAATTCTTTAATTTTTTTAAACACATTGTAAATATCCTGGATCAAGAATGTTTACAACAAATTTCCTTATATATTTAAATTACGAAGTCACCATCCGTGTATCCCGTCTAATCAAAGTTTTTGACGATCTCTTTGAGAGCCACCAAGAGTCGAAAGGCTCAAATTAATGTTGAAATTTTATTTACACTGTTAAGCTAATAATTTTCGGTATCTTTAGGTATATTTATTTGTTATTGTAGCTTATAAGATAAGTTCCGTTAATTTTTTATATAATATATGCACTATTAAAAAACCTTAATATTTAATAAATGTTCTATGTTCGTAGTTATATCAATTAAATCATTTAAAAACTGTGACCTAAGATTTGGAAAAAAACAAAATATAAAAATTTAGGGCATATTGGGCTAGCTTTATTACATAATGAATTTGGATTACAACATAAAAAATTATACAAAAAATTTTCTTAAAAATGGACCAAGATTTCTTTAACTTGTTCCTTAGTAAAATCGATCATAATGTGAGCGAGCTGTAGAATGTACAGCATTGTTCAGAAATTATGCCCCATAACCCCTCCACAGATACCGAAACCGAATGAAAAATCGACTTACGTTGTCGCTGGTCGAATGAGAAAGATAAACGATACGAAATGAAGGACAGATATATAATCTTTCTTTTACCTGAGTCAGGTAAACACCTCGTAGATATTCTGATATTACAATATTTGGCAAAAGTAACTTCTTGAACTCTGCGACCCATGTTGAAAATTAATATCATTTTCAGCAGAAATAAAACAAAAACCTTCTACTACATATTAAATTCAAATTATCTGATAACTAACAATATTAATGGTTAAAATCTGAATCAATTAGCTACAAAGAAATTATTTGTAACCGTGTCACCAATATAAAATAAAGGAATTTCAATGCTATTTTTTGATATTGCTTTAAATTTTTACATATTCACTTCACAGTAAAAGTATAAATATAAAAGAATTAAAAGAGGCATAAAATACAGTTGGTTACCTAAATATTACACATCAAATTATAATTAATAGTTATTAGGAAAATTGTAACACGGCCATTTAAAATTTAATCATCAAATATATTAATATATACAAGTATCATGCAAGTTTAAAAATAAATATCACAAAAAGTGTCGTCAATAAATACAACAAATATATCATATAAGTTTAAAAATAATTATCACAAAGTGTTTATAATTACAATTAATATATATCATACAAGTTCAAAAATAAATATCACAAAAAGTGTCGTCAATATATACAAAAAATATGCCATGCAAGTTTAAAGATAAATATCAAAAAAGTATTGTCAATATATACAAAAAATATATCATGCAAGTTCAAGAATAAATATCACAAAAAGTGTCGTCAATAGATACAATAAATATATCATACAAGTTCAAAAATAAATATCACAAAAAGTTCCGTCAATATATATGCAATGTAACATATTTATACCTAGTTCGCGAACGTAAAAACAAAGTGGGGTAAGTAAATGTCATTATTTTCAGTTTGGAAATTTCACCCTTTCCAAACAAAAGCAGTTACTTCGACCACTTTAAAGTTAATGCCGCCAAATGACTATTGAATATTGGTTACACTAATCCTCTTAAAATGGTGTTAATATTTTGATATTTTAGAATGTATTAACTTTCTTTGTTTGCTGCGCTCAAAAGATTTCATGTTCGCAAAATAATACTGTCAAACGATTTTAAAATGACCGAGAAGTTTACTAATTCCTTTAGATCTTCCAACATTAAATATTAAGCGGAGACTTAAATGTTTGTTTCCATGTTACATTGTGGTATTAACAATATATTCAAAAAACAATTCGCGACGTGTTTACGGTTTTACCGCAATTATGGTTATACCGTTACTGCGATAAATAAATTGAACACTTCTGCACAAACTGTATAATATTTAACGTTTACCATATGAAATGATACTTTTTACACGTCCCGGGACCGAGATATATAAAAAAATATTTCAATTATTAAAAAAATACAAGCCGAACCTAGGCATTTTACAGTTTTAATAATGAATAACCATAGAAATGGAATTAAATTCAAGCAAATATTTAACGTTTTTCATAAGCAAAGTAAGGAAGTGGACATTTCCATTTTTGATATTTTTGATGGTATTTTTAGCCTTTATCAAAGAAGTGAAATGAAATTTGTTCTCTAATTTAGGTGTAAATTTTTAATCTCTTCAACTTTTATGCAAAACATTTTTCTCCCCTAATTTATTTATTGACAAGATAAAAGTTCGAATATCGAATATATATATATATATATATATATATATATATATATATATATATATATATATATATATATATATATATATATATATATATATATATATATATATATATAATTGTTATTAAATTTTTTTAATAATATTTTTATTTCTATGTATATTGATAAATATTTTGTTATAAGTCATAAATATTTGATGATATTTACATTACAATATTAATATTATTAGATTTCAAGAAGTTTGGATGTCTCATCGAACTTGTGTTCGCATTTAACATTCACTTGCATTTTGCCAAATATTGTAACATCAGAAGCGAGAAAATTTTTAATCTCTACGAGGTGTTTACCTGGCTCAGGTAAACAAAGGATTATACATATATCTGTCCTTCATTTCGTATCGTTTATCTTTCTCATTCGAACAGCGACAACGTAAGTCGATTTTTCATTCGGTTTCGGTATCTGTGGAGGGGTTATGGGGCATAATTTCTGAACAATGCTGTACATGCTCTTTTGGCGCCAGACCATATGGGCGAGAGCCCAATCGATACACCGTCGAGCGAGACTGGTTCTTGGGCAGCTGGAGCGTAGAGCGCGAAGAGTACTCATGTTTAGTTTTCTATAACTTGCACATCAAATGTAAAAATAACATGAACCAATTACGTCATAATGAATTTGTAGTCCGGCAAGTTTTTCTTCCGTTATTTCAAAATTGTTTATCGATTTACTACTTGCAAACGTATCCAATTGGTATAAAATTCTAAATTGTAGTCTTATACGATAAACCACTTTACAAAGTTCTGCAACGTTTACAAAGACTGTTACTAAAATTACAAATTTATGATTTGAAAGTAACATATAAAAGTGGTAAAGAAATGTATATTGCAGATACTTTGTCTCGTGCCCCCTTGATTGAAACAGTATTGCATGAAATGGATCAAAATTTAGATTTACATATTAACTTATTAATTAATGCACAATGCATGGGATGGATGAGTGTGTGAGAGACTAACTAGCATGTAAGGTTGGGAATTTGGTTATTTTTAATAGCAATTAGAAGTAGACAGTGTTTGGGAAAAGGGAATAGTACAGATGTTTGTAGAGAATTTATTTTGCAAAGCTTCTACATAACCTTTCAAAATTGTAGCTTGTTTTAAACAAGATTTTCCTGATACATCGAAAATCGTTTTGCTTCTACATTCAATACTGAATTGAACATATTAACATAAAACTACTCTTGATACAATTTAGAATAATTCAGTTGTACATTTTTCAAGGACTATTTTAATAGTAGATTACATATCGAGATGGAAAGTGTTTCAGCCAAAAGTTATGATAACTATAGCTTGAGGCTGTAATAAAACTTTCCACTAAGGTTTATAACTATTTTATTCACAACACACATATAAAAGAAATATATTATCTTTAAACGTTTGATTTTTCAGATGAAATATTTTTGTTTGGTGGTGCGTAGGTGTCAATAAATTTAATTATCAAAATTAGGGAAAACTGAAATAAAACTTGACTCTAAAACTAATGGATTGTACGTATAGCTTGTACAACTTTCCGTGGCGATTGACTTGACTTGCTAATGGGATAAGCCAGCCCTAGTCAGCGGGGTGCAAGTTTGTCTGATGTTCAGGAGTGGATTATTATAATTTTTGGCTTAGATGCTTCAATCTCCGAAATTTTTAATACGATTATCTTTTCAATTGTTTCCCCGAAAACTGTTAAGTAAGATAATTTTATACAAATATACCTTCAGAAAACGACATTTAAAATTCATTTTATTAAAATTTTTCATATTTTGATATTACTTGTGTCTGTTTGTGTAAAACTCATTTGAAAATATTATCCAATACAACCCTGTAAAGTAGACCCTCATAAATTTCTTTAATCCTCTTTTGGAATACCTGCTGAGAAACACTAATGGAATCAATCGCCACGGAAAGTTGTACAAGCTATACTGTAACTGGCAGAAAAAGCAACAGAAAATCCTATATTATTCCTAATCAGTTAGAAATCAAATGTGCAATTATTTCTTAGGTTGGAAATTGGCAACTTTTTTAGAAAATACAAGGTAGGAATAATTGATTTTCCAATTTAATACAAATATTAATTTGCCAATCATTGAATCTTGTAGAAGTCGTAGAGCGTGCTTCAGATTATTCTCTTAAACGTCTAACATTTTCGTTATTAATCCATGCTTTAATTTGTATAGCTGTCCTATTTGATAATTCAGGTCGATTTTTTTTTGCTTCTGCTATATCTTTTTCACGGGGCAAGGTAAAATTATCCAAATGGGTTTTGAATAATTCCCTAACAATTTTTTTTTCGGGTGTTTTCCACGTGGTTCTTTTGATGTACCTCTCTGTAATATAAAAATAACATAAGTTATGGCAAACATTAAAAAAAAATTAATGATACATTTCTAGCATATACTCCGCGTATAAAATCAATATATTGTAACAGCGAAACCAGCTACCTCAAATAATTCTTATACTTATACATAATCAGAAAAGCAGATTGATTACTCTAGAAATGAATTTTAGCAGGGTGTGTGATTATATTAAAAAATCTGTTGTGGCCAGCACATAACCTCCCGCCCAATACTACTCTTAAACGGTACAAAATAGTATTTGATGATACAGAAACATACCTTCTTATTTGTTTATTATCTTTATATTTGAGAATTTTAATTTTCTTTTGTATATTTATTTAATTTTATGACATATATTTTACTAAGAAAACAGCTTCACAATCACAATGACATGTGTCACATTTCGTAAAAAATTGAAAATTTTTAAATGTTTTCATGGTGTACTAGGAATGCAAAATTTGTAAAATTTAATTTCTTTATATTTTATTATCTCTAAATCTAATGAAAATTAATAAAATTAGTGTAATCAAAAAACATGAAAAATTAAATATGAAGAAGATGGGTAGACGCAATGACGGTGGTTCTAGGAAATATTTACTTACTGTTTGTGGATAAATTATTAGAATTTACGTTTTCCGTTTCTACTGTATCCATATCGGCGTGATTGTTAACAGGGTCTGCAACAAAATATACCATACAAAATTAAAAACAAACAAAAATATTATTTTACTTACTGTTTGTGGATAAATTATTACCATATATATTATCTATTTCGATAGCATCCATATCTCCGGCATTATAAACAGGATCTACAACAAATTATACCATACAAATTTAGTAACAAAAAAAAAATTTTACGTACTGTTTTTGGATAAATTATTGACATATATATTTTCTGTTTGTAATGTATTCATATCAGCGGCATTGAAAAGAGGGTCTACAAAAAATTTATTTAATGCTATTAGATGTGTAGATACGTCGTAAAAATTAGATTCAAGAGAAATATGGATGTGATCAATTTAAAAAAAAAAACATATTGATAGGAAAAAAATGGAACTGAATAATGTAGAGGTAGTAGAGATAATAAATTGAACACAGATAAGTGATATTATTTTTGTGTTAATACATATAAAGGTGGCAAATCTTCTAATTTGGATACAATATGATTAACTGATTAGTATAAGATCAGAAGAATGTTATTAAAAGACGAGTTTTGAGTTGGTATAAATGGTTCGGCATTAAAGCAAATATTGGGTGAAATGTAAAAAAACTGATGTGTGAAAATACAGTTAAATATGAAAGTTTAGTTTAATGTAAATTTCCATAAAAATCATAATTTCACTTTAAAGTTTTTCGAAAATAATTTATGACACATTATTTTTAACTCACCTATTGGAACTTCCTCAGGAGGATCACAGTCTACTTCTGTATTCAGCGATATATCCATTGTTTGAAAATTTTTTCCTTTATATTTTTCAACATCGCCGTTATCAACTGCAATTAACAATTTAGATAATTTAGCTATTTGTAAAGTCATCTCTGGTGTTCGGTAATAGTCCTTATGTATTTGTAGATCGTGACCCATGAAATCTGCGAGCATCTGCATTTCGTTGTCATTTAACTCCAATAACTGGGATGTTGTAGCAACCTGCTTTCTCAAAAACGTTGCTCGAAGAAGATGTGGTTGTTTCGCATCACAAAGTGCCGATTCTCTTCGAAGAATATCTGTTAGGCGTATAAATTTATCTTTATCCAAACCAAATAAATATTTATTTGTTTCAGATACACCAGCTTCAGACCGGAATTGAAGAAATGTATCAATATATTGTATATGAGTTTTACGTAAAAGAATAGGTACTCGTCGTGAACGTTTGCCTTGTATTTCGATTCTTGTAAAGTATCGCATAAAACTTTTTCTAATGTAGACAGTGTTTTGTAGTCTTCGGAATCTTTTTCAATTTTCTGTTTTGATTTATAGTGTTGCAGTAAAATGCGCTCAGATTCGCCTGGTCTTTTCCGATTAAATATTAAAACTAATGCTGCAGTTATTTCCATTAGATTTCGCCATTCCACGTAAGAAAATTTTTCTTTACATAATTTCTTGAATGAAAATTCAGCTTTCGCTACCAAATGGTCTCTAAATATTTTTATGTCGGAAATTAGTGGTAGTAACTTAGGCTTATTCCATTTTGATTGTTCCACAGTTTTACGTGCAGATTTAGATATTGCAGCTCCGTACTCGAATGATAAAAGGTGTTTAAAATCATCTACCAATGTCTTCAGGGCATGTTTTTCCTCAATTATGCAAATATTATACAAAATATTTGAACATTCCTTCAGGTAAATTCCTAAGTGATGTGCCAATGAAGGATTCTTATACTCCCCTGTTTCGCAGTTTAATCCACATAGTATCTGCACCCCTTTAATAACTATTTCAAAATTTTTTGGTTGAATGCAATCTCTAAGATCACAAATATCCGGATTTTCGCTCTTTATAGTTATAAGTAATCTAGATAATTGTCTTAACTTTTGCCTACAATGATACTTCAGATGATCTTCGGTACAAAATTTATTGCATAAATAAGACGCTAGTTTTAAAAGTAAAAAGTCTTCTTTAATAACTTTTGCAACTTCATCATCTCGTAGATTTTGCAGAAGAAATGGGACATTTGGATGCAAATTAAGTTTCTTATAATTCAACTGCATTTGTAAAGCTCTGGATTCTGACTTAGCATTTTTATTTTGACGACTTTGATTTAATGTACATGTTTTATAGTGCCTATATATATTGTTACTAACAAAATATGCATTGCAATATTTACATGGTGTATAATAATTTGGATTTCGTTTTTTCTTTGGGTTAGGTCTGCGAGATACAATTAAATCACCCATATTTAATTCATCGGCATTGTTATACATAAATGTACCAGCGTTTCGTAAGTTAGTAATTAAACGTTGGCGTTCAGTATTTCTGGCTGGATATTTTATTATATTCTTTACTGCTTCCTCAGTGTTATGATGAGTTATAATATGTTTACTAAATCGTTTCACTCTTTTCTTACAGAAAACGCAAAAAAATATTTTAGTGTATGTACCGATGGCCGTAGATGTTGGAACATATTTATTATTAACAATATCCTTCGAACTAATACTACGCCCATTTGTATGAATTCTTGAACCCGTCATATCATGAGAATTTGACACCAAACTTTGAGGAGAAGAATTTAACACAAAAGTTTTAGCAGAAGTTATTGAAGCTTGATTTTCAGAATTGACAGAAGGAGGTACTTGCCCTTTTGTATTAATCCCCGAATCTGCCAAAACATTAAGAGAATTGGGCAGAAAATTTTGTGAAGAAGAATTCGGCATTAAAACTTGACCACGAGATAATGAAGTTTCATTTTCAGAAATAGATTCATCCGAATCATCAGTGTCAGATGGTAAATATTCTTCATCACTATCGGTTGTATATGGTTCGGGTTCTTCGAATTCATCTTTATTAAATGAAAGTGATAAATTCCTTCTTACACTTTCATTTAAAGTTTTGTGATCTGAAATAAGTTTTTGTATGTATTGACATTGTAGTAAAAAATAGATATTCATTAGTTTTATTTTAAAAGATAATAAATTTACGAATGTGAAATATATACCAGGCTGGTCCATCAGTATGTATTTTTCATTTTATACTATTATTTTAAATATTACGGACAATTTTTTCAAAGAAACATTATTTTACATCAAAATGGCTACATATTTGCAGTACTAGTTTTTCTACCGGGTGTTCCATTTTCACGGCATGGTATGCAACTTAGTATTTTTAAATAGAACACCCTACTTATTTTTACAAAATTTTAAAGATCTTGTTTCTCTTTAAGGTCAACCAAACGAGCTGAAGATAGCGCAAGATGAACATGATTTTTTTGAAACAATATATCATTGTTATAATAAATGAAACATATAATGTTTTATACCTTTGTTTGTAGATTTTGGTGTGGACGAGGGCGTTGCTTCTGCCAACAAATTCAAAATTTTTCTTCCTCTAGTGATTCTAAACATAAGAAATAATAAATTATACCAAATATAAGAAGTGTATAACAATAACATACAACTCAGACATATATAAATTACCCACACAGGCGAAGGGTACATGGGAAATCAAAATCAAACTGTTATTATAGGGTAAGGAATGATTTTGTAGTGGTAGCATAGACATATGAATATATGAAAGACATATGGGGAGTATGAACGTAGCATTAATCAGTCAGTTTATCTCAATTTTATAATAATTAATTACTGTTATTATAGGGTTAAGGGATGATTTTGGGGGTGGTAGCATAGACATATGCAAAACATGTGGGGAGTATAAACTGGGCACGTCGTTGTTGGTGTGTGTTTTACAGTTGTTCTGAGTTGGTCTTTATTGAAAATACAACTAATAAAGTTTCGTTTTACAAGAGTGTAATGTGTTATTATTTAAAACAAATAACAATTGACGGGTAGTTGAAAGATATAACAATAGCATTAATCAGTCAATTTATCTCAATGTTTTAATAATTAATTTCTATTATAGGGTTGAGGGGTGATTTATGGTTGGTAGCATAATAATATGTATATAAGCATTATGTGTGGGGAGTATTAAAGTGGCAGAAATGTTAAAGCACTTTATTGATAACTAAATTAATATTTAAATAATAAAACTATTTAAACCAACCATACTAGTAAAATGTTATTAAAAAAAAATCTTTAACATCTTGGTTGAGATTTATGCGTAAAATTATAATCGTGTAATCATATAATATTTTATCTGAGAAAATTTTAAATATTGCTTGCTGCATTTAGGGTAACTTAAGATACAATTTCATTACAAAAAATATAATTAAAATAGAATGTTTCTTAAAATTAGATATTAGATTACAAAAGACTATCCCTACTAAGAAATAGTTATTAAATCATTTCTTGTAAAGTAAAAGTAAGTAGTTAATATTTTCAAACTTTGAGAACTGCGAACTTTTCTTCTCGACGCTACTATTTACAACCCTTAGCCCTCTGTACTAACATTTCATTATGAAATACTCATACTGTCAACTTACAGTGTTAGAAGCATGTTTAACGCATGGTATATCATGAAACAATGGAAGTGTAAAACTGGCAACTAGGCTGGGTTTCATTCCATAAGAACAGGGTCGGACTGAACCTCCCGAGATGCCGAGAAATTTCTCGGTGGGCCCTAAGCCTTCTTTTGGGCCCTTGAGCAAGACGATTTTTTTTTAAATTAAATTTTATATGAAATAATTCAATATTAAATTATATATGCCCTTCTTTTGTGTGTACTATATACTTTTGTTTTTTTGAAGACTTGATGACTGAGGAATAAGATCGTAGTTATAGTTTAAATTTTAAATCCTGCGCCTATTAAATAAAATTCAAAAAATTATTGATAATTTTGAAAAAGTTAAGAAACGCACAAATAATTTTGTTAAATATTTTACAGATCTTAAATCACTCAATGATATTGAATACCTGAATATTTATAATAATTGTAAACACTATGAGTAATGGTATAATTTCTTCGTTTTAAAAGGACAAAAGGAGTAATATCTTCAATTTTTCAAACAATTTCTTCAAAAGAATTACTTTCAAAACGCTGATGACTCATTTTTAACGTAATTTGACAAATGATATTTATCCAAGTTTGACGTTTTTGTGACAGATTAAAATAAATATATATTCAATAATTTAAAATAATGACTGAAATCTTTCTCGAGAAATATTCATCCAATAAATCCCCCGTGCATGGCAAATACAATCAATGTATTCAGGAATTTGCCATGCATTTGGGATATAACTACTGAGAATTTTTTCTATCTATTTTTATTTTAAACCTTATTTAATTTATTCATTTGTAGATTTCGTGTGAAATTATTATAAACTATAAATTACAATAAAAAATGACCAGTGAAACGATCTTATTAATTATTTTTGCTGTATTAGTATGAACCCAAGTAAAACCATCGTTTTACGTAGAGAATAGGGCTCTCACTCTATTTTTCTAGGTGGGTCTTTTTTCTTCAGTCCGACCCTGCATAAGAATAACATTGCCTATGTCTGTCGTACTGTAAAAACTTGTAATTTTAAGTATACTGATATTTTCATGCTTCCAATACTATCGTCAAGGAATTTTGATGTGTGAATATGGCTTTAAAATTTATTGAATAATTTGAGTACCCTTCAATCTTAACGATGCCTGTGACTTACTTCAATTCCATGCACCTAACTTTAAAGGGATACTAATCCAGGTGTCTCTAACGAAAAATCTCGTAGAATAGACTATAATGCTATAATTGTACACATTACTCACCCTAACATTGTTTATAATGGAGATCGCACACAAACACACTTGCCTCTTCGACGAAACACAAACGAATGCGCGACGCCGACAAACGATGTGTTTGGCTGCGTGCCAAAAGTATGAAATAGTTATTTACTTTACAAGTGGGCAAAGTAAGGAATTACCCACGAGAGAAATTTTAGCTCACGAAGACGAAGGCTGAGTGAGATAATTTTAGCGAGTGGGTAATTCCACTTTGCCCACGTGTGAAGTATAACGTTTTATCCAACACTTCTTAATAAATGAAAAATTTATTCAAGAAATATTATTTGACAGTGACATATGTTTTAAATTTTTAAATTAAAATGTCAATCGAAGTAGTTACCAAGGTGTTGTGTGTTATTATTAGTGTTATAAATAAAAAAATACTCACTAGTAGCTTTCCTCAAAATTATACCGACTAGTGTATAATCTGTTACTTTGCTTGTTTAAAATCGCCATAGTTTATAGAGCATTTATTGAGAGGTGTTGAATAAAATTGTTTATATTTGCATCAATTTACATAAAATATACGTGTACAAAGGTTGACCAAATATTTTTTTTGTAATGTTAATGAATTGTTTTAGAAATATAGGGAAATAAATTTCAATTTTGGTTGCGGTACTCAGACACATAACTATTGTTTCATTAATATTGACAATAATATCGACAAAATTGTTTATATTTTCATCAATTATCATAAAATTTAGATGTACAAATGATGAATAAATATTTTCCTGCTATTTTAATGAATTGTTTAACAAATATAACGATATTCATTTCAACGTTATTTTGGAAAGAGTTACAAAAATTTGGCGCGAAAATATATTCAAATGAATATTCAATTAAATCTGTTTAATTTGATGTAATAAACATATATTCTAAGTTTGAACCGTTCGGAGTTATACATGGTGGAAGGTGCTCTAAAACAATTGGACTTTTTGCAATTTTCATATGGTTAAAAATAATAAGGATTCAGGGAAATATAATTAGAAGTAACATAGACAAGCAGTACGATAAAGTAAAATAGAGTTATTAATTTATAATGTTTAATATATATGGATGGATAGAGGGTGGAAAAATATTAAGAACGGAGCTGAAAACTTTGACGGCCGGTAAAGGGTTAGGGTATTAGCGGGTCAATACTCGAAGGTTATTGACCTTTGACCTTGGGGGTTGGGGTGAAGGGGGACGGTGGATGATTCCATAGAAGTATGTGACCTCAGAATGAAGGTCATAGGTCAAGGTTAAGGTCAAATAGCTACTCTAGACTGGGCCATCTGAGGTCAAAGGTAATCGAATATGAAAGTTGTAAATACCGCCCTGAACCCAAAAAGATAATGACATTGACCTTTTGAGTTTGACCTTTGGAGTTAGAGCACAATACATAGCGAGAGTCAGCCAACTTGTTATCACTATTATAATAAAACGGTGCTAGCTGGGAGGAAAGTTGATATGACCAAAAAGGTATGCCCTTGACCCCTGTATGTGGAGTGGAGGTCATTGACCTGATTGATCTTGACCTTGATTAGATATTAGCAACTTTGTTCTTGTTTCAAGAAGCTTTTCAAATGCAATAAAATTTGGCGCGAAAATATGTTCAAATGAAAATTGACTTAATTCAGTTTAATTTGATGTAATGAACATATATTCTAACGTTAAACAGGTCGAAATTATTCACGGTGGAAGGTGCTCTAAAACAAGCAAATAGACATCCGTAACGAATACATTAAAAACCGATAACCTAATTTAAATGAAATATTAATATTTCATTTTTCAACTGATATTATAACCAAAATTGAAAAAATGGCGTCAAATTAATTTATTGGAAAAGAAGATTACATTGTTTTTTTAATTATATTTTCGTAAGTGTGATGTGTTTTTTTTTTCATGTGATGTTTTATTTAAATAAATTTTTTCTACTAAAGTATAGTTATTCTAGTTTTACAATTTAATTTTCTATATTTAAAATAATGATACAGGTTTTTCCTTCACTAGGTTTGGAATGAATAATAAAAGCTTCTGAGAATTAGTATAAGTACTGACAACAATTCTCAAGTAGTGGCATGCGCATGTGTCCGCAATGCCCCGTGCCCCGTTTCGTGACCGTGGCTGATGTTAGCGTATGACCTACATCTTCGTAGCCTTGAGCTAGCAGTGTAAAAATCGATTCTCTAAAGTTGACGTAAAGCGCGAGAAATTTCAAATTTAAATTACTGTCTATAATACTTTGCTGTTTCAAATGCTTGACATAGTTGTCATCATTCAATACATATAGGTAGAATTGTTTCAAAATTCCCAATATGTATTTTCGTTAAAGTACTCGAATTTGTATTCTAAAAATATGTATAAAACGGTATTTATATTTTTATAGTTATAATAATAATCCGCAATAATAAATAATGTTTTACTTTAAAAAGTGAAGTAAATTTAATTTCGTGTTTTCAAAATAAATATAATTTTAATTAACTTTAAAATTTGAATTCATTTTCTAAAAATATGTACAAATTGGCAATAATAGTTTTAAATAAGCTTCTAGTTGTAATATTGTTTAATAATCGTAATTTGCTAGAAAATTTATATATTAGATATCGCTCGAAGTTAACTTAATTTTATATTTTCAAAAAAACTATAATTCCAATACGCGTAAAATTGGTATTTTCAAAATATGTAAAAATCAGCATTAATAGAATTTAATAAACTCATAGTTAAATCAGCCTGCTCTTCTTATCGAATTTTACATTTAAAAATGCAGACTGAAATGGAGCATTTTATTCTCTCTGCTACAGCACTCTCATTTGTATCATTAAATTGAAATAATAACAATTCTTATTTTCATTTCTCTCAATATTTTTATTATGTAGGACTTATAAGTGTGTTTTATCGTTGTATTCAAAAAAAAAAAAAATGAATCGAATAAGCTAATATAAAAAGATAGGTTCTAATTTAAAATAAAAAAGTTGGGTCTCATGTTTTGAGAACCACTGTCTAAAAAAAAAATGTTTCGTTTATTTTAATAGTTATATAATTTAGAAATTGTTTGCTAATTTAACGAACTTCGTATCTCTTATACTTCTCGAGATAGCAATAGTGTAGCACTTAAACTGAACACCCTGTATAACCCCCACCCCCAAAAATTCCTTAGAAATATTTCAATGAATTCTTGTATTATTTATTACATCATAAACAAAAAAAAAAATATACATAATCAGTACATAATTAAACAAACATAAAACAAATAACATGTACTACGTCAGTGAATATTACAGACCATAACAATAACAACAGAAGTGTTGGATAAAACGTTATACTTCACACGTGGGCAAAGTGGAATTAGGCCACTGATGAAATGTTTCAGATATAGATTTGCAATTGCAGATCATAAACTAATTTATTTACATAGATTGATAAATATCTATCTGTACAGAAACAAGCAAATAAAGAATGAAAGAAAAAAATACTCTCAAATGTCGTATTCAGTATTTATATTTGTCGCTAACGAAATATATCTATAGCTTCCACTAATAATTCTATTCTTATTTTATTCACATCAATATTACTAATGGAAAGTCCAAAAAAATATCAAACATTACAGTCGGATATGAACCCAACACACTAATACTCTACTCGTGATAAACCAATGGCCTTGACCTTATTATACGTATTAGATGTTTAACTGCCTTACAAGCAACGGAATATGGGTTATGTATAAAAGATAACAAGGGCAATGTCATTGCATTAGATCGTACTCTTCTTGCTTAAGCTTTTCCACTTTGAATTTTCCCTCTAGCTCAAAGTATAAGAAAATCCAATATAGCAGCGAATGGTACAAAAGTCTTCAAAATTAGGTCGTGTTTGGTATCAAATTACTCGGTTTGACAGCAGAAATTTGATGACGTCATAAAATTTTATGTATGACCTTGAACTTTTACATTTCCTGCTGCATCTCAAGAACTATAAGAGATTTCAAGGTCAATGTTATAGCATTCAATTTGTCTATTGCTTTAGTAACTTTTTTGTCATATCAACTTTGCTGTCATATTAACGGTTAAAAAGTTGGTATTTAAACGTCAAGGTCACGGTTATAGGTCAAGGTTATTAGTTTATCGGAATCAGAAGATAAAGGAGAAACTTTTATGTCAAATGACTTTTCCTGTCATATCAACCATAATAAAGTTGCTATTTAAAGGTCAAGGTCACGGTTAAAAGTCAAGGTCACATATTTTTCGGATACAGTGTTCAAGGACACACATTTTATGTCGTATCAACTTTTCTGTCAACTCAATTCCTAACAGTGTTGCTATCTGTTTATAGGTCAAGGTCACTATGAAAGTTCAAGATCACTAGTTTATCGGAACCAGGAGATAACGACACAAGTTTTATGTCAAATGACCTTTGGTCTTAGACGCACCATACAAGAGTTGCTATTTGACCTTGATCTTGACCTTTGACCTCCATTCTGAGGTCACCAACCCCCATGGGAACATCCCCCTCCTCCTTCCCCTTTGCTTCCCGAGATCAAAGGTTAAAGGCCTTCGAGTTAGGACCCCTAACATCCCAAATTCTTTACCAGCCGTCAACATTTTCAACCCCATTCTTAATTGTCTCTCACTCACTATCCATTCATATATATATAAAACATTATATATTCATGTAACTAATTTATTTTATCTTACTATATGTCGATCATAGTCATAATAATACATCTCGGAAACCTTAGAATTTATTACTCTTATTTACCCTTATTTAACACTTATTTTCAGGCACTTTCTTACCTGAATAATTAAAATGTGTTTAACATTGGAATATATGTTTATTATATCAAATTAAATAGAATTCAATTATTTAGTATTTGAATATAATTTCGCGCCATTATTTTTACCCACAAATTTGTATACTCTTTTTATTTTTTAATAATTACTATAAATAATATAGATAAAGAATGTTATAAAATAATTCCTTAATTATTACAATTGATCGATCGGGCGGTGGTGCGAAGCTACCACCCCTGAGATAAGCCTTATCCCGTCTAGTCACAGTTTTTGGCAACGATATTTCTAATAATCTTCGGAATATTAGTCACATGAGCCCAATTTATTGGATAATAACAAGTCAATTAACAATATGCATTTAATCTGATTATATTTAATTGTCTTACAACCAACCGATTATGGGTTATACATATTTTTATTGTATATAATAGGCATTCTTAATTATCAAACACACAATTGTATGTGTATTTTAAAATTATTTTTAAAATTTTATACCAATTGGATACGTTTGCAAGTAGTAAATCGATAAACAATTTTGAGATAACGGAAGAAAAACTTGCCGGACTACAAATTCATTATGACGTAATTGGTTCATGTTATTTTTATATATGATGTGCAAGTAATATAGTTAGAGTGCTCAGCGTTACAAAAAGCGTCAAAAAATGGGTTTTGTGGGGGAATCGGTGTTACAAGCTGAAATTTTCACACATGAAAGTTAATGACCTAACAAACCAAAATCTCGAATTTGTTAAAACTTAAGCTTGGCATAAGGGCACTAGAATCAAAATTCGAGTTATATATATATAAATTAAAAAACGGCTATCTTTCGTGGCCGGTCTATTTTTAATTATTTTTTGAAATATACTCAATACTTTGTGGCTTACGTGTTGAAAAAACTTTGAATCGAATTTACTCCAAAAGAATGACGGAAAAAATTATGCAAAATTAACAAATTTTTATGTTTACACTAAATTATCTCAATATCTAAGGCGTAAATCAAAAAATTGTATTCTTTATAAAATTTTCTCTCATATTTTAGGGATGCAATGGTATATTTTTTATAATTTTTGGAGTTATGATATTCGCATTATTTAATGAATTATAAAATAACACGTTTTCATGCATGCCGTCCAGCGCTCAGCGTTACGCTGACCCCACTTATTCAGTGATATCTCCCTCTCTATATTCCCACTACACCATCTCTTTCTATTCCATAGTTCAACGCCTCAGCGCTCTCTTGCAGACGAAACAAATATTTAAAAAATAATAATAATAATTGGGGTTTATTATAATTTTAATACATGTATTAATTAAGAATTAAAAATATACGATATATGTATAAATTATATAATTTTATTACTTCTTTCTGGCAACAAATTATTAGTAAAAGTAGACATAAATAATAGTACGCTCTACGCTCCAGCTGCCCAAGAACCAGTCTCGCTCGACGGTGTATCGATTGGGCTCTCGCCCATATGGTCTGCCGCCAATAGAGCATGTACATTCTACAGCTCGCACAACGGTCCAACGGTCAACTCCGCGTAACATTATGATCGATTTTACTAAGGAACAAATTAAAGAAATCTTGGTCCATTTTTAAGAAAATTTTTTGTATAATTTTTTATGTTGTAATCCAAATTCATTATGTAATAAAGCTAGCCCAATATGCCCTAAATTTTTATATTTAGTTTTTTTCCAAATCTTAGGTCACAGTTTTTAAATGATTTAATTGATATAACTACGAACATAGAACATTTATTAAATATTAAGGTTTTTTAATAGTGCATATATTATATAAAAAATTAACGGAACTAATCTTATAAGCTACAATAAAAAATAAATATACCTAAAGATACTGAAAATTATTAGCTTAACAGTGTAAATAAAATTTCAACATTAATTTGAGCCTTTCTACTCTTGGTGGCTCTCAAAAATATCGCTGTCAAAAACTTTGATTAGACGGGATACACGGATGGTGACTTCGTAATTTAAATATATAAGGAAATTTGTTGTAAACATTCTTGATCCAGGATATTTACAATGTGTTTAAAAAAATTAAAGAATTTAAAAAAATTTTTCGCGAAAATATATTCAAATGAATATTGACTTAATTCTGTTTAAATTGATTTTATAAACATATATACTATGGTTAAAACAGTTCGGAGATATTCACGTTGGAAGCTGATATAAAACAATTGTTTCAGGGAAGTATAATTTGAAGTCAAATGGATAATTTGTAAGATAAAGTAAAATAGAGTTATTAATATACAATGTTTAATATATATATGGATGGATAGAGGGTGGGAAAATATTAAGAACGGAGATGAAAACTTTGACGGCTGGTAAAAGGTTAGGTTATTAGAGGGTCAATACTCGAAGGTCATTGACCTTAGATCTTGAAGGTGAAGGGAAGCGGGAGGGTGGATGTTCCCATAGGGGTTTGTGACCTTATAATAGAGGTCGAAGGTCACCTTGATATCTTTTATAGTTCCTTAGATAATGCAGGAAAACCAAAGTTCAAGGTCACACAAAAAATTTGATGACGTCATCAAATTCCTGCTGCCAAGCCGAGTAATTTGACACCAATCATGATCTATTTTGGATAACTTTTGTACAAATGGGCGCCATATTGGATTTTTCTTATACTTCGAGCTAGAGAAAAACTTTCAACTGGAAAAGCTTCAGCAGGAAAAGAGCATTCCAATTCAATGGCCTTGACTTTGATATCTCTTATAGTTTCCGAGATACAGATAAAATGTCTAATATCTCGAAAACGGTAAGGAATTTCGAAAAAATAAACCGGAAAACACCCCCACACCCCCTGTCGTCTTATAGCTGAAATATACGATTGACGTAATAAAATATGAATTTACCCTAAAAAAAAAATATTTTTCCGCGAGCATAAAATTAAATTTAAGTATTTTCTGTATAAGTAACACTAACATCTTTGGGGGCTATGATTTGACGGCTGGTAACCGCACTTCATACGCAAAAATATATCACTTGCCGAGATCTGCGTAAGCAGAGTGCCACACCCATAATGGGTAAAAGGCGTGATGATATATTATTTTATTAGTATTATTATTATTAATACGCAGAAGGTGGAGAAATATTAGAAACAGGGGTGAAAACTTTGACGGCTGGTAAAGGGTTTGGGTATTTGAAGGTCAATACTCGAATATCAATGACTAGAATGGATATTAAAAAAAAATGTCTAATATCTCGAAAACGGTAAGGAATTTCGAAAAAATAAACCGGAAAACACCCCCACACCCCCTGTCGTCTTATAGCTGAAAAATACGATTGACATAATAAAATATGAATTTACCCTAAAAAAAAAATATTTTTCCGCGAGCATAAAATTAAATTTAAGTATTTTCTGTATAAGTAACACTAACATCTTTGGGGGCTATGATTTGACGGCTGGTAACCGCACTTCATACGCAAAAATATATCACTTGCCGAGATCTGCGTAAGCAGAGTGCCACACCCATAATGGGTAAAAGGCGTGATGATATATTATTTTATTAGTATTATTATTATTAATACGAAGAAGGTGGAGAAATATTAGAAACAGGGGTGAAAACTTTGACGGCTGGTAAAGGGTTTGGGTATTTGAAGGTCAATACTCGAATATCAATGACTAGAATGGATATTAAAAAAAAATGTCTAATATCTCGAAAACGGTAAGGAATTTCGAAAACATAAACCGGAAAACACCCCCACACCCCCTGTCGTCTTATAGCTGAAATATACGATTGACGTAATAAAATATGAATTTACCCTAAAAAAAAAATATTTTTCCGCGAGCCTAAAATTAAATTTAAGTATTTTCTGTATAAGTAACACTAACATCTTTCGGGGCTATGATTTGACGGCTGGTAACCGCACTTCATACGCAAAAATATATCACTGTTATGTGTTAACCACTGATGAAAGTTGTATGTATAGAAATACAATGAATTGTGGGAAGTTGCGTGTAAACCACTGACACAAGTTGTATGTTTTCCAATGAGGAAAGTTGTGTGTTTACCACTGATGAAAGTTGTAAGTTTTTCACTAAAGGAAGTTATGTGTTTACCACTGACAAAAGTTGTATGTTTTTTATTAAGGGAAGTTGTGTGTTACCTACTGAAAAAAGTTGAATGATTTCATTAAGGGAAGTTGTGTGTTTACAACTGACAAAATTTGTATGTTTTCCGTTAAGGGAAATTATGCGTTTTCCATTGAGGGCATTTGTTTGTTCACCACAGACATACATTCATTTTATACCAACAATTCTCAAAACAAGTTCGTTACTTCGTTCCTCGTATCCATGGCAGTACTTCGGCGAAGCAATCCTGTCACTTCGTTCCTTGCTTTCATGTTAGTACCTTTTGACACTTAAGTTTAAATCTCCTCCGTGAGATCTTTAATTTCACACCAGGCACGGTAATATTTAAAACATTTATATAGAACAATTGATATTCATCCAAAACAACTTTTTGACACTTCCGTGAGTCTTTTAATTTGATACCAAACACGTTATGATTTAAATAATATTTATAAAAAACAATTGATGATTATTCAAAATAACTTTTTGACAATTCTGCGAATTTAGATAAAAAAAAAGAAAATTCTGAAATTGATTCAAAACAATTTTGAAAATAACTCTCTTAAATTTTACCACCTAAAATGGCTAAGCATCGAAAACGAACAAAAAAATTATTTGTTATATTTTGTAACACAAATTTGTGAAAAGTGACAGCTACAATTTTAATTATTAAAATTGAAATGTAAAATATTTACTAAATAGTAAACATATTTGCTCATTCATTCTGAAGACAGATAAATTTACAAAACTTAATCAACTTGTGTAGAGTTAATATAATTTTTCGAACAAGTCTCTTACAAATGACAAGATGAATCAAAATTTTTGAAAAGTTACAACCATAATGCAATTTATTAATAATAATATGTTTTATATCATAAAAAAGTTTGTAAATTGTAAAAATAGTACTTTCCATAATATAAAATTTATTATTCAATCCGTGCCTGTGTCTATCTACAACAAAGAATGATCGCTGCAATCCGCAAAACTGCCCTATTCATTTCGGATAACAAGTGCTATCTAGCGGCTGGAATTGTAAAATTCTAGTACCTTGCAACCTGCGCCGTTTATACCGGACTTTCGAACATTTTACAAATTTACTGAATGCTTCGAAGGTGTGGAAAATATTGAGAAAAAAACATGTCTTAATAATACAAAATCTGTAAAAGTATTAAGGATAATACTTACATAGGAGCTACTAGGTATCATGGGCTATTAACATATTTTATCTATATTAATAAAGCTACTCTAGTTCAACATATATATTATAAAATAGAAACGATTTTTAAACACTGCTTCGAACATCGAAAACGTGCTTCAAATGTCCGCAGTTTGCATCGAAATATGCCTCGATAATGAGCCGTTACATACATATATATATATATATATATATATATATATATATATATATATATATATATATATATATGCCATTACACATGACATATACATGAATATGACAGTTTAAATTCTTGAAAACGGTGTTTTGTATGCTTTTGAATGCTTAAAACAGCAGTTTTATGTTGATTTCACCAACATTAGCCATTATACACGACAGAAACATGAATATTACAGTTTAAATACTTGAAAACAGCATTTTGTATGTTTTTGCATGCTGAAAACAGTTATTTTATCTTGATTTTGCAAACATAAGCCATTACACATGTCATATATATATATATATATATATATATATATATATATATATATATATATATATATATATATATATATATATATATATGCCATTACACATGACATATACATGAATATGACAGTTTAAATTCTTGAAAACGGTGTTTTGTATGCTTTTGAATGCTTAAAACAGCAATTTTATATTAATTTCACCAACGTTAGCCATTATACACGACAGAAACATGAATATGACAGTTTAAATACTTGAAAACAGCATTTTGTATGATTTTGCAATCTGAAAACAGCTATTTTATCTTGATTTCACTAACATTATCCATTATACACGACAGAAACATAAATATGACAGTTTAAATACTTAAAAACAGCATTTTGTATGTTTTTGCAAGCTGAGAACAGCTATTTTAACTTGATTTTGCAAACATAAGCCATTACACACGTCATATACATGAAAATGACAGTTTAAATACTTGAAAACGGTGTTTTGTATGCTTTTGCATGCTTAAAACAGCAATTTTATCTTGATTTCACCAACATTAGCCATTATACACGACAAAAACATGAATATTACAGTTTAAATACTTGAAAACAGCATTTTGTATGTTTTTGCAAGCTGAAAACAGCTGTTTTGTCTTGATTTTGCAAACATAAGCCATTACACACGACATATACATGAATATGACAGTTTAAATACTTGAAAACCGTGTTTTGTATGCTTTTACATGCTTAAAACAGCAATTTTATCTTGATTTCACCAACATTAGCCATTATACACGACAGAAACATGAATATGACAGTTTATATACTTGAAAACGGTGTTTTGTATGCTTTTGCATGCTTAAAACAGCAATTTTATTTTGATTTCACCAACATTAGCCTTTATACAGGCTGTTCATTTTAAGTGGTACACTATCGCTCTTTCGAGAACTATAAGAGCTACGACGTCGGTTAAATTAGCAAACAATTTCTATATTATAAGACAATTAAAATGAGTGAAACAAGAATTTTTTTAGGCCAGTGGTTCTCAAAATGCGGGATGCAACTTTCTTATTTTAAATGGCAACCTAATTTTTTTATTTGCTTATTCGATTCAGTATTTTTTTCTGAATTCAATGATATTCAAATGTAATGACCAAATATTACAAAATATTTGAGAAAAATGCAAAATTTAAAATGTATCATTTTTATTTAAATATGCATATACAAAGTTTGCCATGGAAGAAAACAAATTATTATTCGATTCAACATTAGCCATTATACACAACAGAAACATGAACATGACAGTTTAAATACTTGAAAACTGCATTTTGTATGATTTTGCAAGCTGAAAACAGCTGTTTTGTCTTGATTTTGCAAACATAAGCCATTACATACGACATATACATGAATATGACAGTTTAAATACTTGAAAACAGCATTTTGTATGTTTTTGCAAGCTGAAAACAGCTATTTTATCTTGAGTTTGCAAACATAAGCCATTACACACGACATATACATAAATATGACAGTATAAATACTTGAAAACGGTGTTTTGAACACTTTTGAATGCTTAAAACAACAGTTTTATCTTGATTTCACCAACATTAGCCATTATACACGACAGAAACATGAATATTACAGTTTAAATACTTAAAAACGGGGTTTTGTATGCTTTTGCATGGTTAACACAGCAATTTTATCTTGATTTCACCAACATTAGCCATTATACACGACAGAAACATGAATATGACAGTTTAAATACTTGAAAACAGCATTTTGTATGTTTTTGCAAGCTGAAAACAGCTGTTTTATCTTGATTTTGCAAACATAAATTATTACACACGACATATACATGAATATGACAGTTTAAATACTTGAAAACGGTGTTTTGTTTGCTCTTGCATGCTTAAAACAGCAATTTTATGTTGATTTCATCAACATTAGCCATTATACACGAAAGAAACTTGAATATGACTGTTTAAATATTTGAAAACAGCATTTTGTATGTTTTTGCAAGCTGAGAACATCAAATTTATCTTGTTTTTGCAAACATAAGCCATTACACACGACATATTCATGAATATGACAAATTAAGTACTTGAAAACGGTGTTTTGTATGCTTAAAACAGCAGTTTTATCTTGATTTCACCAACATTAGCCATTATACACGACAGAAATATGAATATGACAGTTTAAATACTTGAAAACAGCAATTTGTATGTTTTTGCAAGCTGAAAACAGCTATTTTATCTTGATTTTGCAAACATAAGCTATTAGATTCGACATATACATGAATATGACAATTAAAATACTTGAAATCGGTATTTTGTATGCTTTTGCATGCGTAAAACAGCAATTTTATCTTGATTTCATCAACATTAGCCATTATGCACGACAGAAACATAATTATGACAGTTTAAATACTTGAAAACAGCATTTTGTATGTTTTTGCAAGCTGAAAACAGCTGTTTTGTCTTGATTTTGCAAACATAAGCCATTACACACGACATATACATGAATATGACAGTTTAAATACTTGAAAACCGTGTTTTGTATGCTTTTACATGCTTAAAACAGCAATTTTATCTTGATTTCACCAACATTAGCCATTATACACGACAAAAACATGAATATTACAGTTTAAATACTTGAAAACAGCATTTTGTATGTTTTTGCAAGCTGAAAACAGCTGTTTTGTCTTGATTTTGCAAACATAAGCCATTACACACGACATATACATGAATATGACAGTTTAAATACTTGAAAACCGTGTTTTGTATGCTTTTACATGCTTAAAACAGCAATTTTATCTTGATTTTACCAACATTAGCCATTATACACGACAGAAACATGAATATGACAGTTTATATACTTGAAAACGGTGTTTTGTATGCTTTTGCATGCTTAAAACAGCAATTTTATTTTGATTTCACCAACATTAGCCTTTATACAGGCTGTTCATTTTAAGTGGTACACTATCGCTCTTTCGAGAACTATAAGAGCTACGACGTCGGTTAAATTAGCAAGCAATTTCTATATTATAAGACAATTAAAATGAGTGAAACAAGAATTTTTTTAGGCCAGTGGTTCTCAAAATGCGGGATGCAACTTTCTTATTTTAAATGGCAACCTAATTTTTTTATTTGCTTATTCGATTCAGTATTTTTTTCTGAATTCAATGATATTCAAATGTAATGACCAAATATTACAAAATATTTGAGAAAAATGCAAAATTTAAAATGTATCATTTTTATTTAAATATGCATATACAAAGTTTGCCATGGAAGAAAACAAATTATTATTCGATTCAACATTAGCCATTATACACAACAGAAACATGAACATGACAGTTTAAATACTTGAAAACTGCATTTTGTATGATTTTGCAACCTGAAAACAGCTGTTTTGTCTTGATTTTGCAAACATAAGCCATTACATACGACATATACATGAATATGACAGTTTAAATACTTGAAAACAGCATTTTGTATGTTTTTGCAAGCTGAAAACAGCTATTTTATCTTGAGTTTGCAAACATAAGCCATTACACACGACATATACATAAATATGACAGTATAAATACTTGAAAACGGTGTTTTGAACACTTTTGAATGCTTAAAACAACAGTTTTATCTTGATTTCACCAACATTAGCCATTATACACGACAGAAACATGAATATTACAGTTTAATTACTTAAAAACGGGGTTTTGTATGCTTTTGCATGGTTAATACAGCAATTTTATCTTGATTTCACCAACATTAGCCATTATACACGACAGAAACATGAATATGACAGTTTAAATACTTGAAAACAGCATTTTGTATGTTTTTGCAAGCTGAAAACAGCTGTTTTATCTTGATTTTGCAAACATAAATTATTACACACGACATATACATGAATATGACAGTTTAAATACTTGAAAACGGTGTTTTGTTTGCTCTTGCATGCTTAAAACAGCAATTTTATGTTGATTTCATCAACATTAGCCATTATACACGAAAGAAACTTGAATATGACTGTTTAAATATTTGAAAACAGCATTTTGTATGTTTTTGCAAGCTGAGAACATCAAATTTATCTTGTTTTTGCAAACATAAGCCATTACACACGACATATTCATGAATATGACAAATTAAGTACTTGAAAACGGTGTTTTGTATGCTTAAAACAGCAGTTTTATCTTGATTTCACCAACATTAGCCATTATACACGACAGAAATATGAATATGACAGTTTAAATACTTGAAAACAGCAATTTGTATGTTTTTGCAAGCTGAAAACAGCTATTTTATCTTGATTTTGCAAACATAAGCTATTAGATTCGACATATACATGAATATGACAATTAAAATACTTGAAATCGGTATTTTGTATGCTTTTGCATGCGTAAAACAGCAATTTTATCTTGATTTCATCAACATTAGCCATTATGCACGACAGAAACATAATTATGACAGTTTAAATACTTGAAAACAGCATTTTGTATGTTTTTGCAAGCTGAAAACAGCTATTTTATCTTGATTTTGCAAAAATAAGCCATTACACACGACATATACATGAATATGACAGTTTAAATATTTGAAAACAGCATTTTGTATGTTTTTGCATGCTGAAAACAGTTATTTTATCTTGATTTTGCAAACATAAGCCATTACACATGTCATATATATGCCATTACACATGACATATACATGAATATGACAGTTTAAATTCTTGAAAACGGTGTTTTGTATGCTTTTGAATGCTTAAAACAGCAGTTTTATGTTGATTTCACCAACATTAGCCATTATGCACGACAGAAACATGCATATGACAGTTTAAATACTTGAAAGCAGCATTTTGTATGTTTTTGCAAGCTGAAAACAGCTATTTTATCTTGATTTTATCATGATTTCACCAACATTAGCCATTATACACGACAGAAACATGAATATTACAGTTTAAATACTTGAAAACAGCATTTTGTATGTTTTTGCATGCTGAAAACAGTTATTTTATCTTGATTTTGCAAACATAAGCCATTACACATGTCATATATATATATATATATATATATATATATATATATATATATATATATATATATATATGCCATTACACATGACATATACATGAATATGACAGTTTAAATTCTTGAAAACGGTGTTTTGTATGCTTTTGAATGCTTAAAACAGCAATTTTATATTAATTTCACCAACGTTAGCCATTATACACGACAGAAACATGAATATGACAGTTTAAATACTTGAAAACAGCATTTTGTATGTTTTTGCAAGCTGAAAACAGCTATTTTATCTTGATTTCACTAACATTATCCATTATACAAGACAGAAACATAAATATGACAGTTTAAATACTTAAAAACAGCATTTTGTATGTTTTTGCAAGCTGAGAACAGCTTTTTTATCTTGATTTTGCAAACATAAGCCATAACACACGTCATATACTTTAATATGACAGTTTAAATACTTGAAAACGGTGTTTTGTATGCTTTTGCATGCTTAAAACAGCAATTTTATCTTGATTTCACCAACATTAGCCATTATACACGACAAAAACATGAATATTACAGTTTAAATACTTGAAAACAGCATTTTGTATGTTTTTGCAAGCTGAAAACAGCTGTTTTGTCTTGATTTTGCAAACATAAGCCATTACACACGACATATACATGAATATGACAGTTTATATACTTGAAAACAGCATTTTGTATGTTTTTGCAAGCTGAAAACATCTATTTTATCTTGATTTTGCAAACATAAGCCATTACACACGACATATACATGAATATGACAGTTTAAATACTTGAAAACCGTGTTTTGTATGCTTTTACATGCTTAAAACAGCAATTTTATCTTGATTTCACCATCATTAGCCATTATACAGGCTGTTCATTTTAAGTGGTACACTATCGCTCTTTCGAGAACTATAAGAGCTACGACGTCGGTTAAATTAGCAAACAATTTCTATATTATAAGACAATTAAAATGAGTGAAACAAGAATTTTTTTAGGCCAGTGGTTCTCAAAATGCGGGGTGCAACTTTCTTATTTTAAATGGCAACCTAACTGTTTTATTTGCTTATTCGATTCAGTATTTTTTTCTGAATTCAATGATATTCAAATGTAATGACCAAATATTACAAAATATTTGAGAAAAATGCAAAATTTAAAATGTATCATTTTTATTTAAATATGCATATACAAAGTTTGCCATGGAAGAAAACAAATTATTATTCGATTCAACATTAGCCATTATACACAACAGAAACATGAATATGACAGTTTAAATACTTGAAAACAGCATTTTGTATGTTTTTGCATGCTGAAAACAGTTATTTTATCTTGATTTTGCAAACATAAGCCATTACACATGTCATATATATATATATATATATATGCCATTACACATGACATATACATGAATATGACAGTTTAAATTCTTGAAAACGGTGTTTTGTATGCTTTTGAATGCTTAAAACAGCAGTTTTATGTTGATTTCACCAAAATTAGACATTATACACGACAAAAACATGAATATGACAGATTAAATACTTGAAAGCAGCATTTTGTATGTTTTTGCAAGCTGAAAACAGCTATTTTATCTTGATTTTATCATGATTTCACCAACATTAGCCATTATACACGACAGAAACATGAATATGACAGTTTTAATACTTGAAAACAGCATTTTGTATGTTTTCGCAAGCTGCAAACACCTATTTTATCTTGATTTTGCAAACATAAGCCATTACACACGACATATACATAAATATGACAGTATAAATACTTGAAAACGGTGTTTTGAACACTTTTGAATGCTTAAAACAACAGTTTTATCTTGATTTCACCAACATTAGCCATTATACACGACAGAAACATGAATATTACAGTTTAAATACTTGAAAACGGGGTTTTGTATGCTTTTGCATGGTTAACACAGCAATTTTATCTTGATTTCACCAACATTAGCTATTATATACGACAGAAAATGAATATGACAGTTTAAATACTTGAAAACAGCATTTTGTATGTTTTTGCAAGCTGAAAACAGCTGTTTTATCTTGATTTTGCAAACATAAATTATTACACACGACATATACATGAATATGACAGTTTAAATACTTGAAAACGGTGTTTTGTTTGCTCTTGCATGCTTAAAACAGCAATTTTATGTTGATTTCATCAACATTAGCCATTATACACGAAAGAAACTTGAATATGACAGTTTAAATATTTGAAAACAGCATTTTGTATGTTTTTGCAAGCTGAGAACATCAAATTTATCTTGTTTTTGCAAACATAAGCCATTACACACGATATATTCATGAATATGACAGTTTAAATACTTGAAAACGGTGTTTTGTATGCTTAAAACAGCAGTTTTATCTTGATTTCACCAACATTAGCCATTATACACGACAGAAATATGAATATGAAGTTTAAATACTTGAAAACAGCAATTTGTATCTTTTTGCAAGCTGAAAACAGCTATTTTATCTTGATTTTGCAAACCTAAGCTATTAATTTCGACATATACATGAATATGACAATTAAAATACTTGAAATCGGTATTTTGTATGCTTTTGCATGCGTAAAACAGCAATTTTATCTTGTTTTCACCAACATTAGCCATTATGCACGACAGAAACATAATTATGACAGTTTAAATACTTGAAAACAGCATTTTGTATGTTTTTGCAAGCTGAAAACAGCTATTTTATCTTGATTTTGCAAACATAAGCCATTACACACGACATATACATGAATATGACAGATTAAATACTTGAAAACAGCATTTTGTATGTTTTTGCATGCTGAAAACAGTTATTTTATCTTGATTTTGCAAACATAAGCCATTACACATGTCATATATATATATATATATATATATATATATATATATATATATATATATATATATATATATATATATGCCATTACACATGACATATACATGAATATGACAGTTTAAATTCTTGAAAACGGTATTTTGTATGCTTTTGAATGCTTAAAACAGCAGTTTTATGTTGATTTTACCAACATTAGCCATTATGCACGACAGACACATGCATATGACAGTTTAAATACTTGAAAGCAGCATTTTGTGTGTTTTTGCAAGCTGAAAACAGCTATTTTATCTTGATTTTATCATGATTTCACCAACATTAGCCATTATACACGACAGAAACATGAATATGACAGTTTTAATACTTGAAAACAGCATTTTGTATGTTTTCGCAAGCTGAAAACACCTATTTTATCTTGATTTTGCAAACATAAGCCATTACACACGACATATACATGAATATGACAATTTAAATACTTGAAAACGGTGTTTTGTATGCTTTTGAATGCTTAAAACAGCAATTTTATATTAATTTCACCAACGTTAGCCATTATACACGACAGAAACATGAATATGACAGTTTAAATACTTGAAAACAGCATTTTGTATGTTTTTGCAAGCTGAAAACAGCTATTTTATCTTGATTTCACTAACATTATCCATTATACACGACAGAAACATAAATATGACAGTTTAAATACTTAAAAAAAGCATTTTGTATGTTTTTGCAAGCTGAGAACAGCTATTTTATCTTGATTTTGCAAACACAAGCCATTACACACGTCATATACATTAATATGACAGTTTAAATACTTGAAAACGGTGTTTTGTATGCTTTTGCATGCTTAAAACAGCAATTTTATCTTGATTTCACCAACATTAGCCATTATACACGACAAAAACATGAATATTACAGTTTAAATACTTGAAAAACGCTTTTTGTATGTTTTTGCAAGCTGAAAACAGCTGTTTTATCTTGATTTTGCAAACATAAGTTATTACACACGACATATACATGAATATGACAGTTTAAATACTTGAAAACGGTGTTTTGTTTGCTCTTGCATGCTTAAAACAGCAATTTTATGTTGATTTCATCAACATTAGCCATTATACACGAAAGAAACTTGAATATGACAGTTTAAATATTTGAAAACAGCATTTTGTATGTTTTTGCAAGTTGAGAACATCAAATTTATCTTGTTTTTGCAAACATAAGCCATTACACACGACATATTCATGAATATGACAGTTTAAATAATTAAAAACGGTGTTTTGTATGCTTAAAACAGCAGTTTTATCTTGATTTCACCAACATTAGCCATTATACACGACAGAAATATGAATATGAAGTTTAAATACTTGAAAACAGCAATTTGTATGTTTTTGCAAGCTGAAAACAGCTATTTTATCTTAATTTTGCAAACATAAGCTATTAATTTCGACATATACATGAATATGACAATTAAAATACTTGAAATCGGTATTTTGTATGCTTTTGCATGCGTAAAACAGCAATTTTATCTTGATTTCACCAACATTAGCCATTATGCACGACAGAAACATAATTATGACAGTTTAAATACTTGAAAACAGCATTTTGTATGTTTTTGCAAGCTGAAAACAGCTATTTTATCTTGATTTTGCAAACATAAGCCATTACACACGACATATACATAAATATGACAGTTTAAATACTTGAAAACAGCAGTTTGTATGTTTTTGCATGCTGAAAACAGTTATTTTATCTTGATTTTGCAAACATAAGCCATTACACATGTCATATATATGCCATTACACATGACATATACATTAATATGACAGTTTAAATTCTTGAAAACGGTGTTTTGTATGCTTTTGAATGCTTAAAACAGCAGTTTTATGTTGATTTCACCAACATTAGCCATTATACACGACAAAAACATGAATATGACAGATTAAATACTTGAAAGCAGCATTTTGTATGTTTTTTGCAAGCTGAAAACAGCTATTTTATCTTGATTTTATCTTGATTTCACTAACATTAGTCATTATACACGACCACAAACATGAATATGACAGTTTAAATACTGGAAAACAGCAATTTGTATATTATTGCAAGCTGAAAACAGCTATTTTATCTTGATTTTGAAAACATAAGCCATTACACACGACATATACATGAATATGACAATTTAAATACTTGAAAACGGTGTTTTGTATGCGTTTGCATGCTTAAAACAGCAATTTTATATTGATTTCACCAACGTTAGCCATTATACACGACAGAAACATGAATATGACAGTTTAAATACTTGAAAACAGCATTTTGTATGTTTTTGCATGCTGAAAACAGTTATTTTATCTTGATTTTGCAAACATAAGCCATTGCACACGACATATACATGAATATGACAGTTTAAATACTTGAAAACGGTGTTTTGTATGCTTTTGCATGCTTAAAACAGCAATTTTTATCTTGATTTCACCAACATTAGCCATTATACACGACAGAAACATGAATATTACCGTTTAAATACTTGAAAACAGCATTTTGTTTGTTTTTGCAAGCTGAAAACAGCTGTTTTGTCTTGATTTTGCAAACATAAGCCATTACACACGACATATACATGAATATGACTGTTTAAATACTTAAAAACAGCATTTTGTATGTTTTTGCAAGCTGAGAACAGCTATTTTATCTTGATTTTGCAAACATAAGCCATTACACACGTCATATACATTAATATGACAGTTTAAATACTTGAAAACGGTGGTTTTGTATGCTTTTTGCACGCTTTAAAACAGCAATTTTATCTTGATTTCACCAACATTAGCCAATATACACGACAAAAACATGAATATTACAGTTTATATACTTGAAAACAGCATTTTGTATGTTTTTTGCAAGCTGAAAAACAGCTGTTTTGTCTTGATTTTGCAAACATAAGCCATTACACACGACATATACATGAATATGACAGTTTAAATA
>CAWWDY010002148.1:0-46458 GCA_963942605.1 Poecilus cupreus | reverse complement strand
TGTTTCTTTCGTTTGTGAAACGGCGGTTTATGAGAAATGACGATAAAATTGCTATTTTAAACTTGCAAAAACATAGAAAAACGCTGTTTTGAACTATTCAAACTGACAAATTCATGTTTCTTTCGTGTGAAACGGCGGTTTATGAGAAATGACGATAAAATTGCTATTTTAAACTTGCAAAAACATAGAAAAAACGCTGTTTTGAACTATTCAAAATGACAAATACATGTTCTTTCGGTGTGAAAACGGCGGTTTATGAGATGACGTAAAAATTGATCTGTTTTAAACTTGCAAAAACATAGAAAAACGCTGTTTTGAAAACTATTCAAACTAACAAATTCATGTTTCTTTCGTGAAACG
The DNA here is from genome assembly GCA_963942605.1 of Poecilus cupreus. NCBI lineage: Eukaryota > Metazoa > Arthropoda > Insecta > Coleoptera > Carabidae > Poecilus > Poecilus cupreus. Next base: position 46,098 of record CAWWDY010002148.1, on the reverse strand, counting down.
GCGGTTTATGAGAAATGACGATAAAATTGCTATTTTAAACTTGCAAAAACATAGAAAAACGCTGTTTTTAAACTATTCAAACTGATAAATTCATGTTTCTTTCGTGTGAAACGGCGGTTTATGAGAAATGACGATAAAATTGCTATTTTAAACTTGCAAAAACATAGAAAAAAACGCTGTTTTGAACTATTCAAAATGACAAATTCATGTTTCTTTCGTGTGAAACAACGATTTAATGAGAAATGACGATAAAATTGCTGTTTTAAAACTTGCAAAAACATAGAAAAACGCTGTTTTTAACTATTCAAAAACTGATAAATTCATGTTTCTTTCGTGTGAAACGGCGGTTTATGAGAAAAGACGATAAAATTGCTATTTTAAACTTGCAAAAACATAGAAAAACGCTGTTTTCGAACTATTCAAAATGACAAATTCATGTTTCTTTCGTGTGAAACGGCGGTTTATGAGAAATGACGATAAAATTGCTGTTTTAAACTTGCAAAAACATAGAAAAACGCTGTTTTGAACTATTCAAACTAACAAATTCATGTTTCTTTCGTGTGAAACGGCGGTTTATGAGAAATAACGGTAAAATTGCTATTTTAAACTTGCAAAAACATAGAAAAACGCTGTTTTGAACTATTCAAACACTATTCAAACTGACAAATTCATGTTTCTTTCGTGTGAAACGGCGGTTTATGAGAAATGACGATAAAATTGCTATTTTAAACTTGCAAAAACATAGAAAAACGCTGTTTTGAACTATTCAAAATGACAAATTCATGTTTCTTTCGTGTGAAACGGCGGTTTATGAGATGACGTAAAAATTGCTGTTTTAAACTTGCAAAAGCATAGAAAAACGCTGTTTTGAACTATTCAAACTAACAAATTCATGTTTCTTTCGTGTGAAACGGCGGTTTATGAGAAATAACGATAAAATTGCTATTTTAAACTTGCAAAAACATAGAAAAACGCTGTTTTGAACTATTCAAAATGACAAATTCATGTTTCTTTCGTGTGAAACGGCGGTTTATGAGAAATGACGATAAAATTGCTATTTTAAACTTGCAAAAACATAGAAAAACGCTGTTTTGAACTATTCAAACTGACAAATTCATGTTTCTTTCGTGTGAAACGGCGGTTTATGAGAAATGATGATAAAATTGCTATTTTAAACTTGCAAAAAACATAGAAAAACGCTGTTTTGAACTATTCAAACTGACAAATTCATGTTTCTTTCGTGTGAAACGGCGGTTTATGAGAAATGACGATAAAATTGCTATTTTAAACTTGCAAAAACATAGAAAAACGCTGTTTTGAATTATTCAAACTGACAAATTCATGTTTCTTTCGTGTGAAACGGCGGTTTATGAGAAATGACGATAAAATTGCTATTTTAAACTTGCAAAAACATAGAAAAACGCTGTTTTTAACTATTCAAACTGATAAATTCATATTTCTTTCGTGTGAAACGGCGGTTTATGAGATGACGTAAAAATTGCTGTTTTAAACTTGCAAAAACATAGAAAAACGCTGTTTTGAACTATTCAAACTGACAAATTCATGTTTCTTTCGTGCGAAACGGCGATTTATGAGAAATGACGATAAAATTGCTATTTAAACTTGCAAAAACATAGAAAAACGCTGTTTTGAACTATTCAAAATGACAAATTCATGTTTCTTTCGTGTGAAACGGCGGTTTATGAGATGACGTAAAAATTGCTGTTTTAAACTTGCAAAAACATAGAAAAACGCTGTTTTGAACTATTCAAACTGACAAATTCATGTTTCTTTCGTGTGAAACGGCGGTTTATGAGAAATGACGATAAAATTGCTATTTTAAACTTGCAAAAACATAGAAAAACGCTGTTTTGAACTATTCAAAATGACAAATTCATGTTTCTTTCGTGTGAAACGGCGGTTTATGAGATGACGTAAAAATTGCTGTTTTAAACTTGCAAAAATATAGAAAAACGCTGTTTTGAACTATTCAAAATGACAAATTCATGTTTCTTTCGTGTGAAACGGCGGTTTATGAGATGGCGTAAAAATTGCTGTTTTAAACTTGCAAAAACATAGAAAAACGCTGTTTTGAACTATTCAAACTGACAAATTCATGTTTCTTTCGTGTGAAACGGCGGTTTATGAGAAATGACGATAAAATTGCTATTTTAAACTTGCAAAAACATAGAAAAAACGCTGTTTTGAACTATTCAAAATGACAAATTCATGTTTCTTTCGTGTGAAACGGCGATTTATGAGATGACGTAAAAATTGCTGTTTTAAACTTGCAAAAACATAGAAAAACGCTGTTTTGAACTATTCAAAATGACAAATTCATGTTTCTTTCGTGTGAAACGGCGGTTTATGAGATGACGTAAAAATTGCTGTTTTAAACTTGCAAAAACATAGAAAAACGCTGTTTTGAACTATTCAAAATGACAAATTCATGTTTCTTTCGTGTGAAACGGCGGTTTATGAGAAATGACGATAAAATTGCTATTTTAAACTTGCAAAAACATAGAAAAACGCTGTTTTGAACTATTCAAACTGACAAATTCATGTTTCTTTCGTGTGAAACGGCGGTTTATGAGAAATGACGATAAAATTGCTATTTTAAACTTGCAAAAACATAGAAAAACGCTGTTTTGAACTATTCAAAATGACAAATTCATGTTTCTTTCGTGTGAAACGGCGGTTTATGAGATGACGTAAAAATTGCTGTTTTAAACTTGCAAAAACATAGAAAAACGCTGTTTTGAACTATTCAAACTAACAAATTCATGTTTCTTTCGTGTGAAACGGCGGTTTATGAGAAATGACGATAAAATTGCTATTTTAAACTTGCAAAAACATAGAAAAACGCTGTTTTTAACTATTCAAACTGATAAATTCATGTTTCTTTCGTGTGAAACGGCGGTTTATGAGAAATGACGATAAAATTGCTATTTTAAACTTGCAAAAACATAGAAAAACGCTGTTTTGAACTATTCAAAATGACAAATTCATGTTTCTTTCGTGTGAAACAACGATTTATGAGAAATGACGATAAAATTGCTGTTTTAAACTTGCAAAAACATAGAAAAACGCTGTTTTTAACTATTCAAACTGATAAATTCATGTTTCTTTCGTGTGAAACGGCGGTTTATGAGAAAAGACGATAAAATTGCTATTTTAAACTTGCAAAAACATAGAAAAACGCTGTTTTGAACTATTCAAAATGACAAATTCATGTTTCTTTCGTGTGAAACGGCGGTTTATGAGAAATGACGATAAAATTGCTGTTTTAAACTTGCAAAAACATAGAAAAACGCTGTTTTGAACTATTCAAACTAACAAATTCATGTTTCTTTCGTGTGAAACGGCGGTTTATGAGAAATAACGGTAAAATTGCTATTTTAAACTTGCAAAAACATAGAAAAACGCTGTTTTGAACTATTCAAACTGACAAATTCATGTTTCTTTCGTGTGAAACGGCGGTTTATGAGAAATGACGATAAAATTGCTATTTTAAACTTGCAAAAACATAGAAAAACGCTGTTTTGAACTATTCAAAATGACAAATTCATGTTTCTTTCGTGTGAAACGGCGGTTTATGAGATGACGTAAAAATTGCTGTTTTAAACTTGCAAAAGCATAGAAAAACGCTGTTTTGAACTATTCAAACTAACAAATTCATGTTTCTTTCGTGTGAAACGGCGGTTTATGAGAAATAACGATAAAATTGCTATTTTAAACTTGCAAAAACATAGAAAAACGCTGTTTTGAACTATTCAAAATGACAAATTCATGTTTCTTTCGTGTGAAACGGCGGTTTATGAGAAATGACGATAAAATTGCTATTTTAAACTTGCAAAAACATAGAAAAACGCTGTTTTGAACTATTCAAACTGACAAATTCATGTTTCTTTCGTGTGAAACGGCGGTTTATGAGAAATGATGATAAAATTGCTATTTTAAACTTGCAAAAACATAGAAAAACGCTGTTTTGAACTATTCAAACTGACAAATTCATGTTTCTTTCGTGTGAAACGGCGGTTTATGAGAAATGACGATAAAATTGCTATTTTAAACTTGCAAAAACATAGAAAAACGCTGTTTTGAACTATTCAAAATGACAAATTCATGTTTCTTTCGTGTGAAACGGCGGTTTATGAGATGACGTAAAAATTGCTGTTTTAAACTTGCAAAAATATAGAAAAACGCTGTTTTGAACTATTCAAAATGACAAATTCATGTTTCTTTCGTGTGAAACGGCGGTTTATGAGATGGCGTAAAAATTGCTGTTTTAAACTTGCAAAAACATAGAAAAACGCTGCTTTGAACTATTCAAAATGACAAATTCATGTTTCTTTCGTGTGAAACGGCGGTTTATGAGATGACGTAAAAATTGCTGTTTTAAACTTGCAAAAACATAGAAAAACGCTGTTTTGAACTATTCAAACTGACAAATTCATGTTTCTTTCGTGTGAAACGGCGGTTTATGAGATGACGTAAAAATTGCTGTTTTAAACTTGCAAAAACATAGAAAAACGCTGTTTTGAACTATTCAAACTGACAAATTCATGTTTCTTTCGTGTGAAACGGCGGTTTATGAGATGACGTGAAAATTGCTGTTTTAAAATTGCAAAAACTTAGAAAAACGCTGTTTTGAACTATTCAAAATGACAAATTCATGTTTCTTTCGTGTGAAACGGCGGTTTATGAGATGACGTAAAAATTGCTGTTTTAAACTTGCAAAAACATAGAAAAACGCTGTTTTGAACTATTCAAACTGACAAATTCATGTTTCTTTCGTGTGAAACGGCGGTTTATGAGAAATGACGATAAAATTGCTATTTTAAACTTGCAAAAACATAGAAAAACGCTGTTTTGAACTATTCAAAATGACAAATTCATGTTTCTTTCGTGTGAAACGGCGGTTTATGAGATGACGTAAAAATTGCTGTTTTAAACTTGCAAAAACATAGAAAAACGCTGTTTTGAACTATTCAAAATGACAAATTCATGTTTCTTTCGTGTGAAACGGCGGTTTATGAGATGACGTAAAAATTGCTGTTTTAAACTTGCAAAAACATAGAAAAACGCTGTTTTGAACTATTCAAAATGACAAATTCATGTTTCTTTCGTGTGAAACGGCGGTTTATGAGATGACGTAAAAATTGCTGTTTTAAACTTGCAAAAACATAGAAAAACGCTGTTTTGAACTATTCAAACTGACAAATTCATGTTTCTTTCGTGTGAAACGGCGGTTTATGAGAAATAACGATAAAATTGCTATTTTAAACTTGCAAAAACATAGAAAATCGCTGTTTTGAACTTTTCAAACTGACAAATTCATGTTTCTTTCGTGTGAAACGGCGGTTTATGAGAAATGACGATAAAATTGCTATTTTAAACTTGCAAAAACATAGAAAAACGCTGTTTTGAACTATTCAAAATGACAAATTCATGTTTCTTTCGTGTGAAACGGCGGTTTATGAGATGACGTAAAAATTGCTGTTTTAAACTTGCAAAAACATAGAAAAACGCTGTTTTGAACTATTCAAAATGACAAATTCATGTTTCTTTCGTGTGAAACGGCGGTTTATGAGATGACGTAAAAATTGCTGTTTTAAACTTGCAAAAACATAGAAAAACGCTGTTTTGAACTATTCAAAATGACAAATTCATGTTTCTTTCGTGTGAAACGGCGGTTTATGAGATGACGTAAAAATTGCTGTTTTAAACTTGCAAAAACATAGAAAAACGCTGTTTTGAACTATTCAAAATGACAAATTCATGTTTCTTTCGTGTGAAACGGCGGTTTATGAGATGACGTAAAAATTGCTGTTTTAAACTTGCAAAAACATAGAAAAACGCTGTTTTGAACTATTCAAACTGACAAATTCATGTTTCTTTCGTGTGAAACGGCGGTTTATGAGAAATGACGATAAAATTGCTATTTTAAACTTGCAAAAACATAGAAAAACGCTGTTTTGAACTATTCAAAATGACAAATTCATGTTTCTTTTGTGTGAAACGGCGGTTTATGAGATGACGTAAAAATTGCTGTTTTAAACTTGCAAAAACATAGAAAAACGCTGTTTTGAACTATTCAAAATGACAAATTCATGTTTCTTTCGTGTGAAACGGCGGTTTATGAGATGACATAAAAATTGCTGTTTTAAACTTGCGAAAACATAGAAAAACGCTGTTTTGAACTATTCAAACTGACAAATTCATGTTTCTTTCGTGTGAAACGGCGGTTTATGAGAAATAACGATAAAATTGCTATTTTAAACTTGCAAAAACATAGAAAATCGCTGTTTTGAACTTTTCAAACTGACAAATTCATGTTTCTTTCGTGTGAAACGGCGGTTTATGAGAAATGACGATAAAATTGCTATTTTAAACTTGCAAAAACATAGAAAAACGCTGTTTTGAACTATTCAAAATGACAAATTCATGTTTCTTTCGTGTGAAACGGCGGTTTATGAGATGACGTAAAAATTGCTGTTTTAAACTTGCAAAAACATAGAAAAACGCTGTTTTGAACTATTCAAAATGACAAATTCATATTTCTTTCGTGTGAAACGGCGGTTTATGAGATGACGTAAAAATTGCTGTTTTAAACTTGCAAAAACATAGAAAAACGCTGTTTTGAACTATTCAAAATGACAAATTCATGTTTCTTTCGTGTGAAACGGCGGTTTATGAGATGACGTAAAAGTTGCTGTTTTAAACTTGCAAAAACATAGAAAAACGCTGTTTTGAACTATTCAAAATGACAAATTCATGTTTCTTTCGTGTGAAACGGCGGTTTATGAGATGACGTAAAAATTGCTGTTTTAAACTTGCAAAAACATAGAAAAACGCTGTTTTGAACTATTCAAACTGACAAATTCATGTTTCTTTCGTGTGAAACGGCGGTTTATGAGATGACGTAAAAATTGCTGTTTTAAACTTGCAAAAACATAGAAAAACGCTGTTTTGAACTATTCAAACTGACAAATTCATGTTTCTTTCGTGTGAAACGGCGGTTTATGAGAAATGACGATAAAATTGCTATTTTAAACTTGCAAGAACATAGAAAAACGCTGTTTTTAACTATTCAAACTGATAAATTCATGTTTCTTTCGTGTGAAACGGCGGTTTATGAGAAATGACGATAAAATTGCTATTTTAAACTTGCAAAAACATAGAAAAACGCTGTTTTGAACTATTCAAACTGACAAATTCATGTTTCTTTCGTGTGAAACGGCGGTTTATGAGAAATGACGATAAAATTGCTATTTTAAACTTGCAAGAACATAGAAAAACGCTGTTTTTAACTATTCAAACTGATAAATTCATGTTTCTTTCGTGTGAAACGGCGGTTTATGAGATGACGTAAAAATTGCTGTTTTAAACTTGCAAAAACATTGAAAAACGCTGTTTTTAACTATTCAAACTGATAAATTCATTTTCTTTCGTGTGAAACGGCGGTTTATGAGAAATGACGATAAAATTGCTATTTTAAACTTGCAAAAACATAGAAAAACGCTGTTTTGAACTATTCAAAATGACAAATTCATGTTTCTTTCGTGTGAAACGGCGGTTTATGAGAAATGACGATAAAATTGCTGTTTTAAACTTGCAAAAACATAGAAAAACGCTGTTTTGAACTATTCAAACTAACAAATTCATGTTTCTTTCGTGTGAAACGGCGGTTTATGAGAAATAACGATAAAATTGCTATTTTAAACTTGCAAAAACATAGAAAAACGCTGTTTTGAACTATTCAAACTGACAAATTCATGTTTCTTTCGTGTGAAACGGCGGTTTATGAGAAATGACGATAAAATTGCTATTTTAAACTTGCAAAAACATAGAAAAACGCTGTTTTGAACTATTCAAAATGACAAATTCATGTTTCTTTCGTGTGAAACGGCGGTTTATGAGATGACGTAAAAATTGCTGTTTTAAACTTGCAAAAACATAGAAAAACGCTATTTTGAACTATTCAAACTAACAAATTCATGTTTCTTTCGTGTGAAACGGCGGTTTATGAGAAATAACGATAAAATTGCTATTTTAAACTTGCAAAAACATAGAAAAACGCTGTTTTGAACTATTCAAAATGACAAATTCATGTTTCTTTCGTGTGAAACGACGGTTTATGAGAAATGACGATAAAATTGCTATTTTAAACTTGCAAAAACATAGAAAAACGCTGTTTTGAACTATTCAAACTGACAAATTCATGTTTCTTTCGTGTGAAACGGCGGTTTATGAGAAATGACGATAAAATTGCTATTTTAAACTTGCAAAAACATAGAAAAACGCTGTTTTTAACTATTCAAACTGATAAATTCATGTTTCTTTCGTGTGAAACGGCGGTTTATGAGATGACGTAAAAATTGCTGTTTTAAACTTGCAAAAACATAGAAAAACGCTGTTTTGAACTATTCAAACTGACAAATTCATGTTTCTTTCGTGCGAAAAGGCGATTTATGAGAAATGACAATAAAATTGCTATTTTAAACTTGCAAAAACTTAGAAAAACGCTGTTTTGAACTATTCAAAATGACAAATTCATGTTTCTTTCGTGTGAAACGGCGGTTTATGAGAAATGACGATAAAATTGCTATTTTAAACTTGCAAAAACATAGAAAAACGCTGTTTTGAACTATTCAAACTGACAAATTCATGTTTCTTTCGTGTGAAACGGCGGTTTATGAGATGACGTAAAAATTGCTGTTTTAAACTTGCAAAAACATAGAAAAACGCTGTTTTGAACTATTCAAACTGACAAATTCATGTTTCTTTCGTGTGAAACGGCGGTTTATGAGAAATGACGATAAAATTGTTATTTTAAACTTGCAAAAACATAGAAAAACGCTGTTTTGAACTATTCAAAATGACAAATTCATGTTTCTTTCGTGTGAAACGGCGGTTTATGAGATGACGTAAAAATTGCTGTTTTAAACTTGCAAAAACATAGAAAAACGCTGTTTTGAACTATTCAAACTGACAAATTCATGTTTCTTTCGTGTGAAACGGCGGTTTATGAGAAATGACGATAAAATTGCTATTTTAAACTTGCAAAAACAAAGAAAAACGCTGTTTTGAACTATTCAAAATGACAAATTCATGTTTCTTTCGTGTAAAACGGCGGTTTATGAGATGACGTAAAAATTGCTGTTTTAAACTTGCAAAAACATAGAAAAACGCTGTTTTGAACTATTCAAACTGACAAATTCATGTTTCTTTCGTGTGAAACGGCGGTTTATGAGAAATGACGATAAAATTGCTATTTTAAACTTGGAAAAACATAGAAAAACGCTGTTTTGAACTATTCAAAATGACAAATTCATGTTTCTTTCGTGTGAAACGGCGGTTTATGAGATGACGTAAAAATTGCTGTTTTAAACTTGCAAAAACATAGAAAAACGCTGTTTTGAACTATTCAAACTGACAAATTCATGTTTCTTTCGTGTGAAACGGCGGTTTATGAGAAATGACGATAAAATTGCTATTTTAAACTTGCAAAAACATAGAAATACGCTGTTTTGAACTATTCAAAATGACAAATTCATGTTTCTTTCGTGTGAAACGGCGGTTTATGAGATGACGTAAAAATTGCTGTTTTAAACTTGCAAAAACATAGAAAAACGCTGTTTTGAACTATTCAAAATGACAAATTCATGTTTCTTTCGTGTGAAACGGCGGTTTATGAGATGACGTAAAAATTGCTGTTTTAAACTTGCAAAAACATAGAAAAACGCTGTTTTGAACTATTCAAAATGACAAATTCATGTTTCTTTCGTGTGAAACGGCGGTTTATGAGATGACGTAAAAATTGCTGTTTTAAACTTGCAAAAACATAGAAAAACGCTGTTTTGAACTATTCAAACTAACAAATTCATGTTTCTTTCGTGTGAAACGGCGGTTTATGAGAAATAACGATAAAATTGCTATTTTAAACTTGCAAAAACATAGAAAAACGCTGTTTTGAACTATTCAAAATGACAAATTCATGTTTCTTTCGTGTGAAACGGCGGTTTATGAGAAATGACGATAAAATTGCTATTTTAAACTTGCAAAAACATAGAAAAACGCTGTTTTGAACTATTCAAACTGACAAATTCATGTTTCTTTCGTGTGAAACGGCGGTTTATGAGAAATGACGATAAAATTGCTATTTTAAACTTGCAAAAACATAGAAAAACGCTGTTTTGAACTATTCAAACTGACAAATTCATGTTTCTTTCGTGTGAAACGGCGGTTTATGAGAAATGACGATAAAATTGCTATTTTAAACTTGCAAAAACATAGAAAAACGCTGTTTTGAACTATTCAAACTGACAAATTCATGTTTCTTTCGTGTGAAACGGCGGTTTATGAGAAATGACGATAAAATTGCTATTTTAAACTTGCAAGAACATAGAAAAACGCTGTTTTTAACTATTCAAACTGATAAATTCATGTTTCTTTCGTGTGAAACGGCGGTTTATGAGATGACGTAAAAATTGCTGTTTTAAACTTGCAAAAACATAGAAAAACGCTGTTTTGAACTATTCAAACTGACAAATTCATGTTTCTTTCGTGCGAAACGGCGATTTATGAGAAATGACGATAAAATTGCTATTTTAAACTTGCAAAAACTTAGAAAAACGCTGTTTTGAACTATTCAAAATGACAAATTCATGTTTATTTCGTGTGAAACGGCGGTTTACGAGAAATGACGATAAAATTGCTATTTTAAACTTGCAAAAACATAGAAAAACGCTGTTTTGAACTATTCAAACTGACAAATTCATGTTTCTTTCGTGTGAAACGGCGGTTTATGAGATGACGTAAAAATTGCTGTTTTAAACTTGCAAAAACATAGAAAAACGCTGTTTTTAACTATTCAAACTGACAAATTCATGTTTCTTTCGTGTGAAACGGCGGTTTATGAGAAATGACGATAAAATTGCTATTTTAAACTTGCAAAAACATAGAAAAAAGCTGTTTTGAACTATTCAAAATGACAAATTCATGTTTCTTTCGTGTAAAACGGCGGTTTATGAGATGACGTAAAAATTGCTGTTTTAAACTTGCAAAAACATAGAAAAACGCTGTTTTGAACTATTCAAACTGACAAATTCATGTTTCTTTCGTGTGAAACGGCGGTTTATGAGAAATGACGATAAAATTGCTATTTTAAACTTGCAAAAACATAGAAAAACGCTGTTTTGAACTATTCAAAATGACAAATTCATGTTTCTTTCGTGTGAAACGGCGGTTTATGAGATGACGTAAAAATTGCTGTTTTAAACTTGCAAAAACATAGAAAAACGCTGTTTTGAACTATTCAAACTGACAAATTCATGTTTCTTTCGTGTGAAACGGCGGTTTATGAGAAATGACGATAAAATTGCTATTTTAAACTTGCAAAAACATAGAAAAACGCTGTTTTGAACTATTCAAAATGACAAATTCATGTTTCTTTCGTGTGAAACGGCGGTTTATGAGATGACGTAAAAATTGCTGTTTTAAACTTGCAAAAACATAGAAAAACGCTGTTTTGAACTATTCAAAATGACAAATTCATGTTTCTTTCTTGTGAAACGGCGGTTTATGAGATGACGTAAAAATTGCTGTTTTAAACTTGCAAAAACATAGAAAAACGCTGTTTTGAACTATTCAAAATGACAAATTCATGTTTCTTTCGTGTGAAACGGCGGTTTATGAGATGACGTAAAAATTGCTGTTTTAAACTTGCAAAAACATAGAAAAACGCTGTTTTGAACTATTCAAACTGACAAATTCATGTTTCTTTCGTGTGAAACGGCGGTTTATGAGATGACGTAAAAATTGCTGTTTTAAACTTGCAAAAACATAGAAAAACGCTGTTTTGAACTATTCAAACTGACAAATTCATGTTTCTTTCGTGTGAAACGGCGGTTTATGAGATGACGTAAAAATTGCTGTTTTAAACTTGCAAAAACTTAGAAAAACGCTGTTTTGAACTATTCAAAATGACAAATTCATGTTTCTTTCGTGTGAAACGGCGGTTTATGAGATGACGTAAAAATTGCTGTTTTAAACTTGCAAAAACATAGAAAAACGCTGTTTTGAACTATTCAAACTGACAAATTCATGTTTCTTTCGTGTGAAACGGCGGTTTATGAGAAATGACGATAAAATTGCTATTTTAAACTTGCAAAAACATAGAAAAACGCTGTTTTGAACTATTCAAAATGACAAATTCATGTTTCTTTCGTGTGAAACGGCGGTTTATGAGATGACGTAAAAATTGCTGTTTTAAACTTGCAAAAACATAGAAAAACGCTGTTTTGAACTATTCAAAATGACAAATTCATGTTTCTTTCGTGTGAAACGGCGGTTTATGAGATGACGTAAAAATTGCTGTTTTAAACTTGCAAAAACATAGAAAAACGCTGTTTTGAAGTATTCAAACTGACAAATTCATGTTTCTTTCGTGTGAAACGGCGGTTTATGAGAAATAACGATAAAATTGCTATTTTAAACTTGCAAAAACATAGAAAAACGCTGTTTTGAACTATTCAAACTGATAAATTCATGTTTCTTTCGTGCGAAACGGCGATTTATGAGAAATGACGATAAAATTGCTATTTTAAACTTGCAAAAACATAGAAAAACGCTGTTTTGAACTATTCAAAATGACAAATTCATGTTTCTTTCGTGTGAAACGGCGGTTTATGAGATGACGTAAAAATTGCTGTTTTAAACTAGCAAAAACATAGAAAAACGCTGTTTTGAACTATTCAAACTGACAAATTCATGTTTCTTTCGTGTGAAACGGCGGTTTATGAGAAATAACGATAAAATTGCTATTTTAAACTTGCAAAAACATAGAAAAACGCTGTTTTGAACTATTCAAAATGACAAATTCATGTTTCTTTCGTGTGAAACGGCGGTTTATGAGATGACGTAAAAATTGCTGTTTTAAACTTGCAAAAACATAGAAAAACGCTGTTTTGAACTATTCAAAATGACAAATTCATGTTTCTTTCGTGTGAAACGGCGGTTTATGAGATGACGTAAAAATTGCTGTTTTAAACTTGCAAAAACATAGAAAAACGCTGTTTTGAACTATTCAAATTACAAATGCATGTTTCTTTCGTGTGAAACGGCGGTTTATGAGATGACGTAAAAATTGCTGTTTTAAACTTGCAAAAACATAGAAAAACGCTGTTTTGAACTATTCAAAATGACAAATTCATGTTTCTTTCGTGTGAAACGGCGGTTTATGAGATGACGTAAAAATTTCTGTTTTAAATTTGCAAAAACATAGAAAAACGCTGTTTTGAACTATTCAAAATGACAAATTCATGTTTCTTTCGTGTGAAACGGCGGTTTATGAGATGACGTAAAAATTGCTGTTTTAAACTTGCAAAAACATAGAAAAACGCTGTTTTGAAATATTCAAACTGACAAATTCATGTTTCTTTCATGTGAAACGGCGGTTTATGAGAAATAACGATAAAATTGCAATTTTAAACTTGCAAAAACATAGAAAAACGCTGTTTTGAACTATTCAAACTGACAAATTCATGTTTCTTTCGTGTGAAACGGCGGTTTATGAGATGACGTAAAAATTGCTGTTTTAAACTTGCAAAAACATAGAAAAACGCTGTTTTGAACTATTCAAAATGACAATTTCATGTTTCTTTCGTGTGAAACGGCGGTTTATGAGATGACGTAAAAATTGCTGTTTTAAACTTGCAAAAACATAGAAAAACGCTGTTTTGAACTATTCAAAATGACAAATTCATGTTTCTTTCGTGTGAAACGGCGGTTTATGAGATGACGTAAAAATTGCTGTTTTAAACTTGCAAAAACATAGAAAAACGCTGTTTTGAACTATTCAAACTGACAAATTCATGTTTCTTTCGTGTGAAACGGCGGTTTATGAGAAATAACGATAAAATTGCTATTTTAAACTTGCAAAAACATAGAAAAACGCTGTTTTGAACTATTCAAACTGACAAATTCATGTTTCTTTCGTGTGAAACGGCGGTTTATGAGAAATGACGATAAAATTGCTATTTTAAACTTGCAAAAACATAGAAAAACGCTGTTTTGAACTATTCAAAATGACAAATTCATGTTTCTTTCGTGTGAAACGGCGGTTTATGAGATGACGTAAAAATTGCTGTTTTAAACTTGCAAAAACATAGAAAAACGCTGTTTTGAACCATTCAAACTAACAAATTCATGTTTCTTTCGTGTGAAACGGCGGTTTATGAGAAATAACGATAAAATTGCTATTTTAAACTTGCAAAAACATAGAAAAACGCTGTTTTGAACTATTCAAAATGACAAATTCATGTTTCTTTCGTGTGAAACGGCGTTTTATGAGAAATGACGATAAAATTGCTATTTTAAACTTGCAAAAACATAGAAAAACGCTCTTTTGAACTATTCAAAATGACAAATTCATGTTTCTTTCGTGTGAAACGGCGGTTTATGAGATGACGTAAAAATTGCGGTTTTAAACTTGCAAAAACATAGAAAAACGCTGTTTTGAACTATTCAAACTGACAAATTCATGTTTCTTTCCTGTGAAACGGCGGTTTATGAGAAATGACGATAAAATTGCTATTTTAAACTTGCAAAAACATAGAAAAACGCTGTTTTGAACTATTCAAACTGACAAATTCATGTTTCTTTCCTGTGAAACGGCGGTTTATGAGAAATGACGATAAAATTGCTATTTTAAACTTGCAAAAACATAGAAAAACGCTGTTTTGAACTATTCAAAATGACAAATTCATGTTTCTTTAGTGTGAAACGGCGGTTTATGAGAAATGACGATAAAATTGCTATTTTAAACTTGCAAAAACATAGAAAAACGCTGTTTTGAACTATTCAAACTGACAAATTCATGTTTCTTTCGTGTGAAACGGCGGTTTATGAGATGACGTAAAAATTGCTGTTTTAAACTTTCAAAAACATAGAAAAACGCTGTTTTGAACTATTCAAACTGACAAATTCATGTTTCTTTCGTGTGAAACGGCGGTTTATGAGATGACGTAAAAATTGCTGTTTTAAACTTGCAAAAACTTAGAAAAACGCTGTTTTGAGCTATTCAAAATGACAAATTCATGTTTCTTTCGTGTGAAACGGCGGTTTATGAGATGACGTAAAAATTGCTGTTTTAAACTTGCAAAAACATAGAAAAACGCTGTTTTGAACTATTCAAACTGACAAATTCATGTTTCTTTCGTGTGAAACGGCGGTTTATGAGAAATGACGATAAAATTGCTATTTTAAACTTGCAAAAACATAGAAAAACGCTGTTTTGAACTATTCAAAATGACAAATTCATGTTTCTTTCGTGTGAAACGGCGGTTTATGAGATGACATAAAAATTGCTGTTTTAAACTTGCAAAAACATAGAAATACGCTGTTTTGAACTATTCAAAATGACAAATTCATGTTTCTTTCGTGTGAAACGGCGGTTTATGAGATGACGTAAAAATTGCTGTTTTAAACTTGCAAAAACATAGAAAAACGCTGTTTTGAACTATTCAAAATGACAAATTCATGTTTCTTTCGTGTGAAACGGCGGTTTATGAGATGACGTAAAAATTGCTGTTTTAAACTTGCAAAAACATAGAAAAACGCTGTTTTGAACTATTCAAACTGACAAATTCATGTTTCTTTCGTGTGAAACGGCGGTTTATGAGAAATAACGATAAAATTGCTATTTTAAACTTGCAAAAACATAGAAAAACGCTGTTTTGAACTATTCAAACTGACAAATTCATGTTTCTTTCGTGTGAAACGGCGGTTTATGAGAAATGACGATAAAATTGCTATTTTAAACTTGCAAAAACATAGAAAAACGCTGTTTTGAACTATTCAAAATGACAAATTCATGTTTCTTTCGTGTGAAACGGCGGTTTATGAGATGACGTAAAAATTGCTGTTTTAAACTTGCAAAAACATAGAAAAACGCTGTTTTGAACTATTCAAACTAACAAATTCATGTTTCTTTCATGTGAAACGGCGGTTTATGAGAAATAACGATAAAATTGCTATTTTAAACTTGCAAAAACATAGAAAAACGATGTTTTGAACTATTCAAAATGACAAATTCATGTTTCTTTCGTGTGAAACGGCGGTTTATGAGAAATGACGATAAAATTGCTGTTTTAAACTTGCAAAAACATAGAAAAACGCTGTTTTGAAATATTCAAACTAACAAATTCATGTTTCTTTCGTGTGAAACGGCGGTTTATGAGAAATAACGATAAAATTGCTATTTTAAACTTGCAAAAACATAGAAAAACGCTGTTTTGAACTATTCAAACTGACAAATTCATGTTTCTTTCGTGTGAAACGTCGGTTTATGAGAAATGACGATAAAATTGCTATTTTAAACTTGCAAAAACATAGAAAAACGCTGTTTTGAACTATTCAAAATGACAAATTCATGTTTCTTTCGTGTGAAACGGCTGTTTATGAGAAATGACGATAAAATTGCTATTTTAAACTTGCAAAAACATAGAAAAACGCTGTTTTGAACTATTCAAACTGACAAATTCATGTTTCTTTCGTGTGAAACGGCGGTTTATGAGATGACGTAAAAATTGCTGTTTTAAACTTGCAAAAACATAGAAAAACGCTGTTTTGAACTATTCAAACTGACAAATTCATGTTTCTTTCGTGTGAAACGGCGGTTAATGAGAAATGACGATAAAATTGCTATTTTAAACTTGCAAAAACATAGAAAAACGCTGTTTTGAACTATTCAAAATGACAAATTCATGTTTCTTTCGTGTGAAACGGCGGTTTATGAGAAATGACGATAAAATTGCTATTTTAAACTTGCAAAAACATATAAAAACGCTGTTTTTAAATATTTAAACTGACAAATTCATGTTTCTTTCGTGTGAAACGGCGGTTTATGAGATGACGTAAAAATTGCTGTTTTAAACTTGCAAAAACATAGAAAAACGCTGTTTTTAACTATTAAAACTGATAAATTCATGTTTCTTTCGTGTGAAACGGCGGTTTATGAGAAATGACGATAAAATTGCTATTTTAAACTTGCAAAAACATAGAAAAACGCTGTTTTTAACTATTCAAACTGATAAATTCATGTTTCTTTAGTATGATACGGCGGTTTATGAGAAATGACGATAAAATTGCTATTTTAAACTTGCAAAAACATAGAAAAACGCTGTTTTGAACTATTCAAACTGACAAATTCATGTTTCTTTCGTGTGAAACGGCGGTTTATGAGAAATGACGATAAAATTGCTATTTTAAACTTGCAAAAACATAGAAAAACGCTGTTTTTAACTATTCAAACTGATAAATTCATGTTTCTTTCGTGTGAAACGGCGGTTTATGAGATGACGTAAAAATTGCTGTTCTAAACTTGCAAAAACATAGAAAAACGCTGTTTTGAACTATTCAAACTGATAAATTCATGTTTCTTTCGTGTGAAACGGCGGTTTATGAGAAATGACGATATAATTGCTATTTTAAACTTGCAAAAACATAGAAAAACGCTGTTTATAACTATTCAAACTGACAAATTCATGTTTCTTTCGTGTGAAACGGCGGTTTATGAGAAATAACGATAAAATTAATATTTTAAACTTGCAAAAACATAGAAAAACGCTGTTTTTAACTATTCAACCTGATAAATTCATGTTTCTTTCGTGTGAAACGGCGGTTTATGAGATGACGTAAAAATTGCTGTTTTAAACTTGCAAAAACATAGAAAAACGCTGTTTTTAACTATTCAAACTGATAAATTCATGTTTTTTTTTTTTTTTTGCCAAAAGAAGGGGTCCTTCAGCGACTTTGGCTATTAGGACCATTGTACATTATATTTTTTACATTATATTTTGTATTATATTTTGTGTGTGTAGTTTATATCTTGTAGGTAACTAAGGATTTTTGTGGTGGCTTCTTTTGTATTTGATAAGGCTTCTGCAATATTGTCAGGAATCTGGTGTTTTTGTCTTTCGTTTGTGTGGTTTGTGCAATGTAATAGTAAATGTTTGACAGTTAGTGGTGTGTTACAGCATATTGGTTGAGGTGTTTTGTCAAGAATGTGTTTATGTGTAGCAAGTGTGTGGCCAATGCGAAGTCTGGTGATTATCCTTTCTTCCTTTCTTTTGTTGTAGGTTTTCCATTTTTCGGTATCATTCTTGATTTCCCTCAGGTGGTTGTTTGTGGTTTCTGCCCATTCTTGCTGCCATTTTCCTTTTATTGTCCTTTTGAGGGAGCTTATGGCGTCCCAGATTGGTAGCTGTCTATTGGATGGGGTGTTTTCTTCAGCTGCTTCTTTTGCTTTTACATCCGCTGTTTCATTTCCTTGTATTCCGACGTGGGAAGGTGTCCAAATGAAGGTAATTTTCCTATTTGTCTGTTCTGCCTTGTGGAGTTCTTCGTGAATTTTTTGTGTGATTGGGTCCTTTGTATACATTTCCTTAAGTTTGTTTAAGTTGTTTATAGAGTCACAACATATTGCAATTTTTCCACGCGTATCTGCGTTTATGTTTATAACTTTAATGGCTTCGTAGATGGCGATTAGCTCAGCGGTGTGGCTGCTCATGTCTTTTGGAAGTCCGAATTTGTATGTTTTTTCTTCGGTAACTACTGCTGCCCCGGTGGAGTTGTTAGTTTTGGAACCGTCCGTATATATGAACTTGAAGTTTGGTAGGTGATTTTGGATAAACTTGAATTCGTTCTGGTATATGGTATGTGGCGTGTCGCTTTTTGTGTAGCGAAGTAAGTCAAGGTTATAATCAGGTTGGTTTATAATCCAGGGAGGAATGTTAGAGTAGCGTGTGTTAATGGTTTTAGGCAGTGTATAGTGGAGTTTTTCTAGGGCTGTTCTTAGGTATTGCTGTATTGGTATATGGTTTTTTATTTGGATTTGTTGGTTTTGTGAACTGAATATTTGTAAATAGGCGGGATTTTTTGGGTTTGTAGATAGTTTTAATGCATATATTAGTGCGATTTGCATTCTGCGATAGTGTGCTGGTATTTCTCCTGCTTCAATGAGTAAGGATTTTTCTGGACTTGTCCGAAAAGCACCCGTTGCTATTCGTGTTGCTTGGTTTGTTATTGTGTTTAAATTTTTAAGGTTTGTTTTGCTCGCAGTGGCATAGGCTGTACTTCCGTAATCTAATTTTGGTCTTATAATTGATCTGTACAGTTTTAGAATTGTTTCCTTTTGGGCTCCCCATTTGTAGTGGCGTAATGTTTTGAGTAGATTAAGGCGTTGGCCGCATTCGAGTTTTAGTTTTTTGAAATGTTCGTTCCATGTCAGTTTTCTGTCGAAGATCATTCCTAGGAATTTAATCTTATTAACATATTCAATATTGTTATCTCGAATTTTAAGTTCAGGATTTAGGTGTGGTTTACGTTTTATACAGAAATGTACACATTTGGTTTTTGTGTTCGAAAAGTTAAATCCCGTTTGTTGTGCCCAAGTTTCTAGGTTGTTTAGTGTTTCTTGTAATTTATTTTGTAGGATGTTTGGGTTTTTATTTCTACTATATATGACTAAGTCGTCTGCAAACAGTGATATTTTTATTTGAGGTGAAACTGCTGTTGTTAGTTTGTTCATTGCTAATAGAAATAGCGTAACGCTTAGTATTTCACCTTGCGGGATGCCGTTCTGTTGAATTTTTTGTTCTGATAGAGTTCCATTTGTTTTTATGCGAAATGTTCGGTTATTTAGAAAGTTGTTTGTGTATAACAGTATGTTTCCTATTAATCCGTATTCTTGCATGTTTCTTAAGATGTTATGTTTCCAAGTGCTGTCATAAGCTTTGTCTATATCTATGAAGATAGCAATTAGGTGTATATACAAAGTATATTTTTTGATTCTAGGAACCATATTAGCCGTTTGTTTATTATTTTTTGGAGGATTTTACTAAGGGTGTTTGACAGTGATATTGGTCGGTAATGGTTAGGGTTTGTTTTGTCCTTATCGGGTTTTAGGATCGGAACGGTAAGGACTTCTCTCCAGGCGGTTGGGTATGTGTTTTGGGTCCATATTTTATTATATATTTTTAAAAGGTGTTGTATTACGTTGTCTGGGAAGTGTTTTATTATTTCATAAGTGATGCCATCTGGACCTGGACTACTACTGCATTTTAGGTTCTTTATAATAGAGCTTAGTTCATTTTTTGTAATGGGTTTATTAATTTCTAAGTTGTCGTTGTTTTGTGTGTATATGGGGTTCTTTTCTTCTTCTTCTTCTTTATATGTAGCAAATTGTTCTGTATATATTTTGTTACTTGAGTTCTGTTCGTAGGTTTCTGCTAATAAGTCAGCTATTTCTTGTCCTGTTGAGTATACTGTCCCATTTCTCAATAGTGTTGGTGTTTGTTGTGTACTCTGTGAACCTTTAATTTTTCTAATTTTATTCCATACTTCTTTTGGATTTGTTGATTCGTTAATTGAGCAAACGTATTCTTGCCAGGATTGTTTTTTTGATTGAAGGATAGTTCTTCTTGCTATTGCTCTCGTTCGTTTTAAATTTAGGAGGTTTTCTGGAGATTTATGTCTTTTGTATAAATATAAGGCTGCTTTGTTGTTTTTTACTGCTAGTTGGCATTCTCTGTTCCACCAAGGTACTTTTCTATTCTTTTGCTGTGGTTTAGTTTTTTCTATGGATTTTTCTGCTGCGTTATTTATTTCTGCGATAAAGTTTGAAATTGTGGTGTTAATGTTTTCACTAAGTTCAAAGTATATATTTTCTAGATTTTGTGTGAATAGTGTCCAGTTAGCTTTTTTGGTGTTCCATTTAATATAAGCTGGATGTATTTCGTGGGATTGGAGGCCTTGTGGTGGTAGCAGGGATATTTTAATTGGGAGGTGTCCGCTGATATATGGATAGGAAATGACTTGCCATGTTAAGATGGTTGTGATTCTTGGGTCGCAAATCGTTAAGTCGATGCTGGAGAAAGTACCATAGGTGGAACAGAAATGTGTTGGAGATCCATCATTCAGCAGGGATATGTTGTTGTGTTGTAATATTTCTTCTATTATTTTTCCTCGTGCGTTAGTGTTTTCACATCCCCATAAGGGGTTGTGGCTGTTGAAGTCTCCTGTCAAAATAAAAGGTGTGGGAAGTTGTTGAATTACATTTTCAATATCCATTTTAGTTGTGTGATGTTGCGGGGGGATGTATATGTTGCAAATGGTTATTTTTTGAGGTATGTATGTTGTGATTGCCACAACTTCTAATTCTGATTGTATGTTTATTTCTTGACATATTTTTGTGTTGTTTGTTAAGATTGCTACGCCACCACTTGCATTTCTTTCGTTTATTCTATCCTTTCTTATCACAGTGTAGTTTTTTAATTTTAAGGTTTGATGTGGATGTAGTCGTGTTTCTTGGACGCATATGTATGATGGATTTGTGTCTGCTATTATTTTTTGAATTTCTGGTAAATGGGAATAAAACCCATTACAATTCCACTGTGTTATTGACGTCATTATTGTGTGTGGTTTTCTGTGTTTGATAGTTCTGAGTGTTCATCTAGTGATGTTGCTTGTGATAGAGTTTCTAGGGAATCGGAGAAGAAACTTAATTCTGATTCGTTATTCTTGAGCTTTTTTATGATTTTGGTGATTCGGTGTCGTATTTTTCGTCCTTGTATTTTTTGATGGATATCTTGTAGCATAGTTATTACTTCTTTTGTATTCTGTGTATATTCTTGAAGAATGTTTTGTGTTTGGTTTGCGCTTAGCCCTTGTGAGTTTATAATGATGTCTCTGAATTGATCGAAGTTAAGTATGTATCTATCTTGGTTTTCTTGGATTAATTTTTCTATGTTATTCAAGGATATTGTGAATTCGTCTTCTGGGTTTGTGGTGATATTTGTGTTGTGTTGTGATTTTGCCGTTTTCTTCTTTTTTGTATTTGTGTTAACGGTTGTTTGTTCTTGGGTTATTTCTTCATTTTCAGAGCTGGTTGATACTCCTCTTTTTTGAGACACAAATGGAGGATTTATATGAATTTTTGTGATTTCTGTGTTTGTGGGTTTGGTTCCTGTTTCTTTGATTTGTATGGTTGGTTGGCTGTTATTTGTATCTGATGGATGAGTTGTTTCACTGTGGTGCGTTTCATATTGAGAAATGTTGTTGGTTACTGACGTTTCGTTTGTATTGTTCTTAGGTGTAAGGGTGGAGTTTTGGTATGATTGGTTATTTTGGTTTTTGTGACATCTGTTTTCCGTGTGTCCTGCATTGTTACATTTTTTGCATATTGGGATGTCAGTGGATAGGAAGATTCTATGATCAGTGTTTTCGTGATGTATTACTATGGATTCTGGGATTTTATGTTTTTCGGTTTCTGGGATGTATATTTGTCTTTTGAAGCTTAATATGTGTGCATAGTTTGGGTCTTGGAAGCCTGCTCTTAGAGTATTTATTTGTGAGATTGTTTTTATGTTCAGATTTTTGAAGATTTGGAGAATGATTTCATTGGGTATTGATGGGCATACATTGGTTATTATGACTCTTGTTGCTGGTGTAACATATCGTCTAATTTCTGTTATGGTATTTTGTACTGTTATTTTGCTGTGTGTTTTTATAATATCATCAACGAGTTTTTTCTCCTTGAGATATATACATATTCTTTGGTTGGATAGTCGAGATACATGTGTTATGTTTTCGGGTTTAATTATTTCTCCAATTGCAATTACATAATCTTTAATTGGGATTGCAGTTATAGAGTTTAAGATAATGGCTTGTTCTTTTTTCGGGTATGTAATTTGTTCATGTTGTTGGTTTGTGTTCTGTCTTGCTCGGTTGGCGTATGAGTTATTGTTGGTTTCTGTAGTTTGGCTAGAACTCGGTAAGTCAGATTCCATCGTTGGACAATTAGCCAGTCGCTACCGTTTAACTAGGTAAACGGGCGTTGGCCGTATGTTCCTCACTAGGTAGCGTATCGCTCAACGCAAGTCATCTATGCGAAGATGAATGCTAGCCTCGGCTACCCGATAGTAGATGTCGCTGTCCTCCGGTTCAGTAAAGGTTATCTCGTATTGAAGCTTGAAGGGTATTTGGTGGTGATAAGGGAGTTTTCGAGGGAGGTTTGATTAAGTTATGTGTGTTGTAAGTTGGTTTGATGTTTAAGGGAGAATATTAGTTTTTATGGTAAGTTAAATACCTTAAAAGTGGAAAAAAGACTCACTGTTCGTCAGCAGCAACTGTCACTGTGAAAAACGTGTTTTAACAGAGAATTCATGTTTCTTTCGTGTGAAACGGCGGTTTATGAGAAATGACGATAAAATTGCTATTTTAAACTTGCAAAAACATAGAAAAACGCTGTTTTTAACTATTCAAACTGATAAATTCATGTTTCTTTCGTGTGAAACGGCGGATTATGAGAAATGACGATAAAATTGCTATTTTAAACTTGCAAAAACATAGAAAAACGCTGTTTTGAACTATTCAAACTGACAAATTCATGTTTCTTTCGTGTGAAACGGCGGTTTATGAGATGACATAAAAATTGCTGTTTTAAACTTGCAAAAACATAGAAAAACGCTGTTTTGAACTATTCAAAATGACAAATTCATGTTTCTTTCGTGTGAAACGGCGGTTTATGAGATGACGTAAAAATTGCTGTTTTAAACTTGCAAAAACATAGAAAAACGCTGTTTTGAACTATTCAAACTGACAAATTCATGTTTCTTTCGTGTGAAACGGCGGTTTATGAGAAATGACGATAAAATTGCTATTTTAAACTTGCAAAAACATAGAAAAACGCTGTTTTGAACTATTCAAAATGACAAATTCATATTTCTTTCGTGTGAAACGGCGGTTTATGAGATGACATAAAAATTGCTGTTTTAAACTTGCAAAAACATAGAAAAACGCTGTTTTGAACTATTCAAAATGACAAATTCATGTTTCTTTCGTGTGAAACGGCGGTTTATGAGATGTCGTAAAAATTGCTGTTTTAAACTTGCAAAAACATAGAAAAACGCTGTTTTGAACTATTCAAAATGACAAATTCATGTTTCTTTCGTGTGAAACGGCGGTTTATGAGATGACGTAAAAATTGCTGTTTTAAACTTGCAAAAACATAGAAAAACGCTGTTTTGAACTATTCAAACTGACAAATTCATGTTTCTTTCGTGTGAAACGTCGGTTTATGAGAAATAACGATAAAATTGCTATTTTAAACTTGCAAAAACATAGAAAAACGCTGTTTTGAACTATTCAAACTGACAAATTCATGTTTCTTTCGTGTGAAACGGCGGTTTATGAGAAATGACGATAAAATTGCTATTTTAAACTTGCAAAAACATAGAAAAACGCTGTTTTGAACTATTTAAAATGACAAATTCATGTTTCTTTCGTGTGAAACGGCGGTTTATGAGATGACGTAAAAATTGCTGTTTTAAACTTGCAAAAACATAGAAAAACGCTGTTTTGAACTATTCAAACTAACAAATTCATGTTTCTTTCGTGTGAAACGGCGGTTTATGAGATGACATAAAAATTGCTGTTTTAAACTTGCAAAAACATAGAAAAACGCTGTTTTGAACTATTCAAAATGACAAATTCATGTTTCTTTCGTGTGAAACGGCGGTTTATGAGAAATGACGATAAAATTGCTATTTTAAACTTGCAAAAACATAGAAAAACGCTGTTTTGAAATATTCAAACTGATAAATTCATGTTTCTTTCGTGTGAAACGGCGGTTTATGAGAAATGACGATAAAATTGCTATTTTAAACTTGCAAAAACATAGAAAAACGCTGTTTTTAACTATTCAAACTGATAAATTCATGTTTCTTTCGTATGATACGGCGGTTTATGAGAAATGACGATAAAATTGCTATTTTAAACTTGCAAAAACATAGAAAAACGCTGTTTTGAACTATTCAAACTGACAAATTCATGTTTCTTTCGTGTGAAACGGCGGTTTATGAGAAATGACGATAAAATTGCTATTTTAAACTTGCAAAAACATAGAAAAACGCTGTTTTTAACTATTCAAACTGATAAATTCATGTTTCTTTCGTGTGAAACGGCGGTTTATGAGATGACGTAAAAATTGCTGTTCTAAACTTGCAAAAACATAGAAAAACGCTGTTTTGAACTATTCAAACTGATAAATTCATGTTTCTTTCATGTGAAACGGCGGTTTATGAGAAATGACGATATAACTATTCAAACTGACAAATTCATGTATCTTTCGTGTGAAACGGCGGTTTATGAGAAATAACGATAAAATTGCTATTTTAAACTTGCAAAAACATAGAAAAACGCTGTTTTTAACTATTCAAACTGATAAATTCATGTTTCTTTCGTGTGAAACGGCGGTTTATGAGATGACGTAAAAATTGCTGTTTTAAACTTGCAAAAACATAGAAAAACGCTGTTTTTAACTATTCAAACTGATAAATTCATGTTTCTTTCGTGTGAAACGGCGGTTTATGAGAAATGACGATAAAATTGCTATTTTAAACTTGCAAAAACATAGAAAAACGCTGTTTTTAACTATTCAAACTGATAAATTCATGTTTCTTTCGTGTGAAACGGCGGTTTATGAGAAATGACGATAAAATTGCTATTTTAAACTTGCAAAAACATAGAAAAACGCTGTTTTGTACTATTGTAAAAGAGCATGATCGGTGTGTCCGGTGTGGAGGGGTCGTGTTATCTTTAATGATGACTCAAGCTGGAGATAACGCAGCTTCCTTCGCATCGCGACATCGAGACTCGAGAGAGTCGACGCTTGACCGGTGTAAGAGCCGCACGCTTTAATATATATATATTTAATTACTTCTATAGTGGCGCATTTTATTTAACCCTCGCTAGAAAAATATTGTAGTGCCTACTCAAGTGCAACAGTACAGCACCCAGAAACGCAACAGGCGCGGGTAAGTACGCTCCCATCCGCAACCCGCCACAGGACGTGGTCTGCTCGCCCAATAAAATCCTTAATCCACGCCCTGTTACAAATATTGGCGCAGTCGATAGAATGGTCGTCTATTGAATTTAATTTCTTTAGTAACGGTTTTCCTTAACCTACGATCAGTGAAAGAACTACCCGATTTGAATAATAGTAATTTCGAGTAACAATGCCGCACGATACAGAAATTCCGATTACAATTACGACAACATCAACGATTACTACGCAAGCTAGTAACTACCCCGCAACTAGTACTGTAACTGTTGCCGCTACACCTTTTCCCATAACAACTCCGCATGTTACTGGTATTATGCCAATTTCGCCAGCACAAATTCCGTTTTACGCATACGTGCCGAATGTTGCAACGACCGTCTCAAGTCCTATGTATTATTATCCAAATATGCCACCCTTAACTAGTCCCTCCGTCCCAGCTACAACTCTTACGCCAGGTTACTTTTTACCGCCATCAGATACGCCGCGAAATCGAGCACCAGGTACTCCAACTCCTACCGTTGCAGACGCGAATATTTTAAATGCTTTAAAATATATTAATACTTATTCCGGTGGCTCTGATTTAGAATGCTTTTTAGAAAATGTTGCTTCCATCGCGGAGGCCTTGCAATTAAACGACTCTCAAACGCTAAACGCTATTAAACTAAAACTTCGTGATCGCGCACAAGAAATGTATTATGCCCTTCCTGCTCAAAAAAGACCAAATACAACGTTTGAAATTCGAAAATGGTTAAATTCGCTTTTCGGTAAACAAGTTTGTAAGATCGGAACAGAACGAGAATTTTATAAAACATTTCGCAATAAGGATGAGTCATTACGCGCATTTGCAATGAGATTAGAAATAGAAGCAGAAAAAATCTATCCCACTTCTTATCTCGACGGACCAGACGCTTATCGTGCCCAAGTTAAACGTGAAATGCTTGTTGTTAAACAATTTTTCGATGGTTTAGACACTCGTCTTGCAAATGAAATTTGTAAATATAAAATATTCGAAACTGTTGAAGAAGCGTTACCATACGCTGAACATTGCGAAAAAATATTATCTCGCTTATTCAAAGAGACTCGCGCTGACGCAAGTAAACATTCTTTAAGAACAGTAAGCGTTTCTCACCCTAAACAAAACATCGCTAGTGATAAGCCAAAGATTAAACAGAATGTTGACAATAAATCCAAGTTTGCGATGAATAAAGATATTCATTCAAACAGAGCCGAAGTCCAAACAATAACACGCGCATCCGGAGTTGATAAAGCTCCTAGAAATAAAATGACGACAGCTCAGCGTTTTCCAGCAATGCAAGGTCGATGTTATAATTGCGGAGACAATAAACATGTTTTAAAAGATTGCCGAATATCAAAGCAAGAATTTTGCTACCGTTGTGTAACTGCAGGCCATTGTGCTAACTCAGAAACATGCCCTTTAAACACACGCGCTGTCTCCAGGAGGACCCAGAACGAGGCAGCATCAGCAATAACACATTAGTTATACCTTGGGTCACCAAAATTGATAATAAAGGGATCAGACAAATCGCACTTAAAATAGACAACAAAATCCGTACTTTCTTAATTGATTCCGGTTCCGTGGTATCGCTTATAAAAAATCGCATTAACCAGGAACATAATTGGGAAACTACACCGCTAACAGATTGCTTAACCGATATATCTGGTAATAGTCTTCCGAATTCTGGAAGTATCGCTCTTGATTTACCTATCGCAAGTTTCACTGTGAAACAAAATTTTATCGTAGTTCCAGATAATATTTGCTTTGAATCTGACGGTCTCTTAGGTGCCGATTTCTTAACGAAACACGAAGTAACACTTAATTTTGGTGAAAATATTTTATCGATATATTACGCGAACGTTCCTATGCTATCGCTCAAAGAAGATAATGATTGTTCTGATGATCACGCAAATGTCGGTTTAATTAAAGAATCGTCTAATATTAAACCGGTACGCCTAATTAAAGGAAAAGAAAATTATGTACGTTTAAATGAATCTTTAACAATTCCGCCGCGCCATCAAGTGATTTGTAACGCCCATGTGAGTGGACGCATTGACCCGGGTACATATATTATCGAACCTCGCGAATTAAATGTACACGGAGTTCTTATCGCACGCGTCCTTGTAGAAAAAATGACAAATAACTTGATTCCAATTAATATAATGAATGTAAGTCTGGAAGAGATTCATCTAGACACGAAAACTCCCATAGGAACCGTAATAAACGCCGAAACTATAAAAAACCCGCAAATAAAGCAAAACGCAATCGCTTCTATACAGCAGAAGACTAGTTTATCGCCCATAAGTAATATTGATTTAAGTCATTTAACCATAAATGAGCAAACAAAATTTAAATCATTTTTGGAAACTTATTCAGATATATTTGCATCAAAACAAATGCAACTTGGAGCAACCGATTTAGTTAAACACAGGATAGAAACAGGTGATTCATCTCCTATCGCTCGCGCTCCATATCGCGTTCCTTTCGCTAAGCGAGATATCATGAAACAACAAATAGATGATATGCTTGCAAATAAAATAATTTCTCATTCGGTTTCACCTTGGTCCGCGCCCGTGGTACTTGTTGAAAAAAGAATGCCGAATGGTGAAAATAAAGTAAGATTCTGTATAGACTACCGCGCTTTAAATGCCATAACCAAACGCGATTTCTTCCCAATCCCCAACCTTCAAGAAACACTTGACCAATTGGGCCAAGCTTCACGCTTTACTACGCTTGATCTATCGAAGGGGTATTGGCAAGTAGAAGTAGACCCACGTGACAGGGAGAAAACAGCTTTCTCCGTGCCATGGGGGCACTTTGAATGTAATCGTATGCCTTTTGGTCTAGTCAATAGTCCAAGCACCTGGCAACGCTTAATGTATGCTGTACTATCAGGTCTCACAGAATCACATTGTTACGTATACCTGGACGACATAATATGTTTCAGTGCAGATGATTATGATGAGCATATTATGAAATTAAAAGACATATTTGAAAGGTTAAGATCCGCAAATTTATTTCTAAATCCTGATAAATGTACTTTTATGGCTAAAGAAACTAAATACCTTGGACATTTAATCGGAGATAAAGGAATTAAACCTGACCCTGATAAAATATCGGTTATAAAAAATTATCCTATCCCAACATCGGTTACAGAAATACGTTCTTTCTTAGGTTTAGTAGGATTTTATCGCCGTTTTATACCGAATTTCGCTCATATCGCTAAACCTCTAACCACGCTCACTAAAAAGAAAACGCAATTTCAATGGTCTGAGGACGCTCAAAATTCATTTGAAACACTTAGAGATGCTTTATGGAAAGATCCAATTCTTAAATTTCCTGATTTCAATCGCGAATTCATACTCAGTACAGACGCGTCAGGATACGCGATAAGTGCAATACTGAGTCAGCGTTATGATGATATTGAATTACCAGTGGCGTACGCGAGCCGACAATTAACAGAAACCGAACAAAAGTATAGTACTACTGATCGCGAAGGTCTCGCTCTCGTATGGGGTATTCGACATTATCATTGCTACCTCTACGGTCGCCATTTTAAAGTCATTGTTGATCACCAACCACTTAAATGGCAAATGTCAACAAAAGATCCGTGTAATAGATTAACGCGTTGGTCATTGTTTTTAGCTAAATATGATTTTGAAGTAACGTATAGACCGGGTAATAAACACTGTAACGCAGACGCCCTATCACGTATAAAACCCGTTCGTTTACTTAAAACTCGTGAAGGAGAGTCAATAATATGGGATCGCGCAACTTTGTACGAAGCACAAAGAAAAGATAATGAACTTATACAAATTATAACAAATATCGAGGATAATGAAAATTATTTCCTTGATGACGACGGTGTATTGTTTGTGAAAGCAAATAATGATGACAAAGAAAGATTTGTCGTACCAAAACTTTTACAAAATTCTATTATTCGAATGTGTCATGATACGCCCTATTCTGGTCATAGTGGAGTTGATAAAACCTATGCCAGGGTTAGAAAACTTTTCTATTGGTCAGGTATGCATCAAGATGTGACAAAATATGTTACCGCATGTATGCCGTGCGCTCAAAGAAAAACGTCGCCACACTTGAAACGCATTCCATTAAAAAAATTTACTCCCGCGCTTAAACCATTCGATAGAATCGCATTAGATATCGTTGGACCTTTACCAAAAACGCATAACGGTAATAGTTATATCCTAACCGTCCAGGATTCCTTCACTCGCTACTTAGAAGCATTCCCTTTACCCGACCAAACAGCATCAACAGTTGCAAAACATTTAGTTATTGGTATTATTCTACGTCACGGAGTACCGAGACAAATCATTACCGATTTAGGTACAAATTTTATGTTAAAATTAATGAAAGAATTATGTAATGTTCTACGAATTACGCATTTGAAAACAACCGCATATCACCCTCAGTCCAATGGTATGTTAGAACGTACTCATCGTACATTAAAAGATATGTTAGCCCAGTATATTAATGAATCGCAAACAAATTGGGATGAATGGCTCCCATATGCTGTATCAGCTTTTTGTACGTCAACGCACTCCTCGTTAGGTGAAAGTCCGTTCTTCCTCTTATTTGGTCGCGATATTGAATTGCCTTATTATGAAATTTTTAAACCACTCTCTGTAAAATATGATACAGATAGTAATTATGTTTCGGAATTCATGCAGCGTTTAAAAATCGCGCACGCAAAAGCTTTAGAATATTTACAAAAGACAACTGACCGTATACATAATACTTATAATAAGAATACCGCTCCTCATGGATTTAAATTAGGAGATAAAGTATTACTCTTTAATCCCGCGAATAAAATTGGTTTAACCGCTAAATTGTCTAAAAAATGGACTGGACCATACCGCATTGTTAATTTAAAAGAACAAAACGCGACTATTCGTGAAATTTTTGGAAGAAAAGAACAAAAAGTACATATAGACCGTTTAAAACTATGTGTACCGGAGGTTGAACAAATTTATGAAAAACAAGTCGAAATTGTTAAAAATGATAGCGACCCTATCATAGCGTCATATATCCTTCCTGATTCTGAAATAATAGAAATTCCTACCAATAATTCCAGTATACCAATAGTTGAATCCACTAACGTCATACCCGTGCCTGATAGACGTGACAGCGACGTCACCGATACTGAGTCCCAAATTGCTGACTCAGATACTTCGTCTATCAACAACACCAATTCCTCATCTGTACCTACTACCAGCGAAGCAGTACCAGCTGAGCGTTATCACACGCGCAGTCAAGGACCCGCACCGAACTTGCCATGGATTCGCAGCGGTCGCGTATGAGATGCGTCATGTATCTCCTCCCGCTTCTCTTCCTGTCGATCATCAGCCCAGCTGACGCCGAAGTCATCGGATACGATTGTGAAGACGAGGCAACTGAATTGTCACGTGTGTCTCTCACAAAGGTAAAATCGTGTCTTGACCCACGTAATAATTCCAATGTTGACAGCCTCACCGTACAGTTAATACAAGAAAAACAATATGTGCAAGTGCAAGCGTTTTCGTGTTTAATAAGTGTAACACAAATCATTTAACATTGTGGTATGCATTCGCATACAAGTGCTGTTTCTGGTGGATTAAGTCGTTATGTACATTTTATAAAGAATGATAATTGTATTAATGTACATCGTTTTCGTAAAATTGATTTAGTAGGTTTAGGAGCCGGTATTGTCGCTGATTTAGTTTTAAACAGTACCATAGAAGTATCAGCAACATTACACGGTTCACTTGATAATGAAGGTCATTGCTATGGTGTAAAATTTACTCAAAACGGTATTACTTATGAAAATGTTGTAGTTACAGCAGCCATTAGTATTAAATTACATAATTACAAAGCTCTTGTTAATATTGAAGAAAATCAAATTTATTTGAGCACCGGCATTGTATGTGATTATTTGCAAAATTATTGTTTTGATGATATTTTGGGAGAAACTACTTGGAGTACGCATGGCGAATCTGAATGTTCAAATACTGCATTTGATGTGCTCTACGAAGGTATAGCTAAAGTCCTTACCTTGAAATCAACGAATGAGATTATAGCCCAACAATATATAATTGTGGAATCTCAAGATACTATTTTCGCTTCGAGACTCGCTAAACAAGAGATTATTTCATGCCAAAAATGTCTAGTACAAGCGAAT
The DNA here is from genome assembly GCA_963942605.1 of Poecilus cupreus. Classification (NCBI taxonomy): domain Eukaryota; kingdom Metazoa; phylum Arthropoda; class Insecta; order Coleoptera; family Carabidae; genus Poecilus; species Poecilus cupreus. Next base: position 13,998 of record CAWWDY010002148.1, on the reverse strand, counting down.
TGACTGAAATGGCGTATTCCACCGCCGAGAAGGCTTGGGGTTTCCTATCTCGTATGGGAAATTATTTCTCGATATTTGCCATGTTATATACTCTTTGGGGTATTTTATGTTATGTGGGAAATGTAATTTTAAATTATTTTTCACTAAAAAAAGTTTCGAATGGATCAAATACACCGCGATTCTTTTTGTTCGCTAGCCTGTGGCAAGCTTTAACGAATCAAATCATGTATAGATGGTTATTGACACAAAAATCGGAAAACACTGATCTACAAGAAGTTGTCACAAACCAGAGCAATGTACCTCCGCTATCAATTGACCAAATGAATTATCCTGTACCAGCTCACACGCTAATAATACCTTCTCCAGCAAGCGTATTACGTCAACCGATTGGTTGAATGATTGTATTAGAATTGTGATGAGTTGTTTGTTATTATATGATGTGTTAAGATATGTATGTTATCGTTTTATGTTTATTTTATATGTAATCGTTTTGTGTTTATTTAATATGTTATTATGTTATGTTTTATCGTTTTTTTATTTAATGATGCTCAACTCTTCTGGACACAATTTCCTCTTTGGAAGATGGAAATTGTATCTAAGGGGGGAGGAATGTAAAAGAGCATGATCGGTATGTCCGGTGTGGAGGGGTCGTGTTATCTTTAATGATGACTCAAGCTGGAGATAACGCAGCTTCCTTCGCATCGCGACATCGAGACTCGAGAGAGTCGACGCTTGACCGGTGTAAGAGCCGCACGCTTTAATATATATATATTTAATTACTTCTATAGTGGCGCATTTTATTTAACCCTCGCTAGAAAAATATTGTAGTGCCTACTCAAGTGCAACAGTACAGCACCCAGAAACGCAACAGGCGCGGGTAAGTACGCTCCCATCCGCAACCCGCCACAGGACGTGGTCTGCTCGCCCAATAAAATCCTAAATCCACGCCCTGTTACACTATTCAAACTGACAAATTCATGTTTCTTTCGTGTGAAACGGCGGTTTATGAGAAATGACGATAAAATTGCTATTTTAAACTTGCAAAAACATAGAAAAACGCTGTTTTTAACTATTCAAACTGATAAATTCATGTTTCTTTCGTGTGAAACGGCGTTTTATGAGAAATGACGATAATATTGCTATTTTAAACTTGCAAAAACATAGAAAAACACTGTTTTGAACTATTCAAACTGATAAATTCATGTTTTTTTCGTGCGAAACGGCGGTTTATGAGAAATGACGATAAAATTGCTATTTTAAACTTGCAAAAACATAGAAAAACGCTGTTTTTAACTATTCAAACTGACAAATTCATGTTTCTTTCGTGTGAAACGGCGGTTTATGAGAAATAACGATAAAATTGCTATTTTAAACTTGCAAAAACGTAGAAAAACGCTGTTTTTAACTATTCAAACTGATAAATTCATGTTTCTTTCGTGTGAAACGGCGGTTTATGAGATGACGTAAAAATTGCTGTTTTAAACTTGCAAAAACATAGAAAAACGCTGTTTTTTACTATTCAAACTGATAAATTCATGTTTCTTTCGTGTGAAACGGCGGTTTATGAGATGACGTAAAAATTGCTGTTTTAAACTTGCAAAAACATAGAAAAACGCTGTTTTGAACTATTCAAACTGACAAATTCATGTTTCTTTCGTGTGAAACGGCGGTTTATGAGAAATAACGATAAAATTGCTATTTTAAACTGGCAAAAACATAGAAAAACGCTGTTTTGAACTATTCAAACTGACAAATTCATGTTTCTTTCGTGTGAAACGGCGGTTTATGAGAAATGACGATAAAATTGCTATTTTAAACTTGCAAAAACATAGAAAAACGCTGTTTTGAACTATTCAAAATGACAAATTCATGTTTCTTTCGTGTGAAACGGCGGTTTATGAGAAATGACGATAAAATTGCTATTTTAAACTTGCAAAAACATAGAAAAACGCTGTTTTGAACTATTCAAACTGACAAATTCATGTTTCTTTCGTGTGAAACGGCGGTTTATGAGATGACGTAAAAATTGCTGTTTTAAACTTGCAAAAACATAGAAAAACGCTGTTTTTAACTATTCAAACTGACAAATTCATGTTTTTTTCGTGTGAAACGGCGGTTTATGAGATGACGTAAAAATTGCTGTTTTAAACATGCAAAAACATAGAAAAACGCTGTTTTTAACTATTCAAACTGATAAATTCATGTTTCTTTCGTGTGAAACGGCGGTTTATGAGAAATGACGATAAATTTGCTATTTTAAACTTGCAAAAACATAGAAAAACGCTGTTTTTAACTATTCAAACTGATAAATTCATGTTTCTTTCGTATGATACGGCGGTTTATGAGAAATGACGATAAAATTGCTATTTTAAACTTGCAAAAACATAGAAAAACGCTGTTTTGAACTATTCAAACTGACAAATTCATGTTTCTTTCGTGTGAAACGGCGGTTTATGAGAAATGACGATAAAATTGCTATTTTAAACTTGCAAAAACATAGAAAAACGCTGTTTTTAACTATTCAAACTGATAAATTCATGTTTCTTTCGTGTGAAACGGCAGTTTATGAGATGACGTAAAAATTGCTGTTCTAAACTTGCAAAAACATAGAAAAACGCTGTTTTGAACTATTCAAACTGATAAATTCATGTTTCTTTCGTGTGAAACGGCGGTTTATGAGAAATGACGATATAATTGCTATTTTAAACTTGCAAAAACATAGAAAAACGCTGTTTTTAACTATTCAAACTGATAAATTCATGTTTCTTTCGTGTGAAACGGCGGTTTATGAGAAATGACGATAAAATTGCTATTTTAAACTTGCAAAAACATAGAAAAACGCTGTTTTGAACTATTCAAACTGACAAATTCATGTTTCTTTCGTGTGAAACGGCGGTTTATGAGAAATGACGATAAAATTGCTATTTTAAACTTGCAAAAACATAGAAAAACGCTGTTTTTAACTATTCAAACTGATAAATTCATGTTTCTTTCGTGTGAAACGGCGGTTTATGAGAAATGACGATAATATTGCTATTTTAAACTTGCAAAAACATAGAAAAACACTGTTTTGAACTATTCAAACTGATAAATTCATGTTTTTTCGTGCGAAATGGCGGTTTATGAGAAATGACGATAAAATTGCTATTTTAAACTTGCAAAAACATAGAAAAACGCTGTTTTTAACTATTCAAACTGACAAATTCATGTTTCTTTCGTGTGAAACGGCGGTTTATGAGAAATAACGATAAAATTGCTATTTTAAACTTGCAAAAACGTAGAAAAACGCTGTTTTTAACTATTCAAACTGATAAATTCATGTTTCTTTCGTGTGAAACGGCGGTTTATGAGATGACGTAAAAATTGCTGTTTTAAACTTGCAAAAACATAGAAAAACGCTGTTTTTAACTATTCAAACTGACAAATTCATGTTTCTTTCGTGTGAACCGGCGGTTTATGAGAAATAACGATAAAATTGCTATTTTAAACTTGCAAAAACGTAGAAAAACGCTGTTTTTAACTATTCAAACTGATAAATTCATGTTTCTTTCGTGTGAAACGGCGGTTTATGAGATGACGTAAAAATTGCTGTTTTAAACTTGCAAAAACATAGAAAAACGCTGTTTTTTACTATTCAAACTGATAAATTCATGTTTCTTTCGTGTGAAACGGCGGTTTATGAGATGACGTAAAAATTGCTGTTCTAAACTTGCAAAAACAAAGAAAAACGCTGTTTTTAACTATTCAAACTGATAAATTCATGTTTCTTTCGTGTGAAACGGCGGTTTATGAGAAATGACGATAAAATTGCTATTTTAAACTTGCAAAAACATAGAAAAACGCTGTTTTGAACTATTCAAACTGACAAATTCATGTTTCTTTCGTGTGAAACGGCGGTTTATGAGAAATGACGATAAAATTGCTATTTTAAACTTGCAAAAACATAGAAAAACGCTGTTTTTAACTATTCAAAATGACAAATTCATGTTTCTTTCGTGTGAAACGGCGGTTTATGAGATGACGTAAAAATTGCTGTTTTAAACTTGCAAAAACATAGAAAAACGCTGTTTTGAACTATTCAAACTAACAAATTCATGTTTCTTTCGTGTGAAACGGCGGTTTATGAGAAATAACGATAAAATTGCTATTTTAAACTTGCAAGAACATAGAAAAACGCTGTTTTGACTATTCAAAATGACAAATTCATGTTTCTTTCGTGTGAAACGGCGGTTTATGAGAAATGACGATAAAATTGCTGTTTTAAACTAGTAAAAACATAGAAAAACGCTGTTTTGAACTATTCAAACTAACAAATTCATGTTTCTTTCGTGTGAAACGGCGGTTTATGAAAAAAAACGATAAAATTGCTATTTTAAACTTGCAAAAACATAGAAAAACGCTGTTTTGAACTATTCAAACTGACAAATTCATGTTTCTTTCGTGTGAAACGGCGGTTTATGAGAAATGACGATAAAATTGCTATTTTAAACTTGCAAAAACAAAGTAAAACGCTGTTTTGAACTATTCAAAATGACAAATTCATGTTTCTTTAGTGTGAAACGGCGGTTTATGAGAAATGACGATAAAATTGCTATTTTAAACTTGCAAAAACATAGAAAAACGCTGTTTTGAACTATTCAAACTGACAAATTCATGTTTCTTTCGTGTGAAACGGCGGTTTATGAGATGACGTAAAAATTGGTGTTTTAAACTTGCAAAAACATAGAAAAATGCTGTTTTGAACTATTCAAGCTGACAAATTCATGTTTCTTTCGTGTGAAACGGCGGTTTATGAGAAATGACGATAAAATTGCTATTTTAAACTTGCAAAAACATAGAAAAACGCTGTTTTGAACTATTCAAAATGACAAATTCATGTTTCTTTCGAATGAAACGGCGGTTTATGAGAAATGACGATTAAATTGCTATTTTAAACTTGCAAAAACATAGAAAAACGCTGTTTTTAACTATTCAAACTGATAAATTCATGTTTCTTTCGTGTGAAACGGCGGTTTATGAGAAATGACGATAAAATTGCTATTTTAAACTTGCAAAAACATAGAAAAACGCTGTTTTGAAATATTCAAACTGACAAATTCATGTTTCTTTTGCGTGAAACGGCGGTTTATGAGAAATGACGATAATATTGCTATTTTAAACTTGCAAGAACATAGAAAAACGCTGTTTTGAACTATTCAAACTGACAAATTCATGTTTCTTTCGTGCGAAACGGCGATTTATGAGAAATGACGATAAAATTGCTATTTTAAACTTGCAAAAACATAGAAAAACGCTGTTTTGAACTATTCAAACTGACAAATTCATGTTTCTTTCGTGTGAAACGGCGGTTTATGAGATGACGTAAAAATTGCTGTTTTAAACTTGCAAAAACATAGAAAAACGCTGTTTTGAACTGTTCAAAATGACAAATTCATGTTTCTTTCGTGTGAAACGGCGGTTTATGAGATGACGTAAAAATTGCTGTTTTAATCTTGCAAAAACATAGAAAAACGCTGTTTTGAACTATTCAAAATGACAAATTCATGTTTCTTTCATGTGAAACGGCGGTTTATGAGATGACGTAAAAATTGCTGTTTTAAACTTGCAAAAACATAGAAAAACGCAGTTTTGAACTATTCAAACTGACAAATTCATGTTTCTTTCGTGTGAAACGGCGGTTTATGAGAAATGACGATAAAATTGCTATTTTAAACTTGCAAAAACATAGAAAAACGCTGTTTTGAACTATTCAAACTGACAAATTCATGTTTCTTTCGTGTGAAACGGCGGTTTATGAGAAATGACGATAAAATTGCTATTTTCAACTTGCAAAAACATAGAAAAACGCTGTTTTGAACTATTCAAAATGACAAATTCATGTTTCTTTCGTGTGAAACGGCGGTTTATGAGATGACGTAAAAATTGCTGTTTTAAACTTGCAAAAACATAGAAAAACGCTGTTTTGAACTATTCAAACTAACAAATTCATGTTTCTTTCGTGTGAAACGGCGGTTTATGAGAAATAACGATAAAATTGCTATTTTAAACTTGCAAGAACATAGAAAAACGCTGTTTTGAACTATTCAAAATGACAAATTCATGTTTCTTTCGTGTGAAACGGCGGTTTATGAGAAATGACGATAAAATTGCTGTTTTAAACTTGCAAAAACATAGAAAAACGCTGTTTTGAACTATTCAAACTAACAAATTCATGTTTCTTTCGTGTGAAACGGCGGTTTATGAAAAAAAAACGATAAAATTGCTATTTTAAACTTGCAAAAACATAGAAAAACGCTGTTTTGAACTATTCAAACTGACAAATTCATGTTTCTTTCGTGTGAAACGGCGGTTTATGAGAAATGACGATAAAATTGCTATTTTAAACTTGCAAAAACAAAGTAAAACGCTGTTTTGAACTATTCAAAATGACAAATTCATGTTTCTTTCGTGTGAAACGGCGGTTTATGAGAAATGACGATAAAATTGCTATTTTAAACTTGCAAAAACATAGAAAAACGCTGTTTTGAACTATTCAAACTGACAAATTCATGTTTCTTTCGTGTGAAACGGCGGTTTATGAGAAATGACGATAATATTGCTATTTTAAACTTGCAAGAACATAGAAAAACGCTGTTTTGAACTATTCAAACTGACAAATTCATGTTTCTTTCGTGCGAAACGGCGATTTGTGAGAAATGACGATAAAATTGCTATTTTAAACTTGCAAAAACATAGAAAAACGCTGTTTTGAACTATTCAAACTGACAAATTCATGTTTCTTTCGTGTGAAACGGCGGTTTATGAGATGACGTAAAAATTGCTGTTTTAAACTTGCAAAAACATAGAAAAACGCTGTTTTGAACTGTTCAAAATGACAAATTCATGTTTCTTTCGTGTGAAACGGCGGTTTATGAGATGACGTAAAAATTGCTGTTTTAATCTTGCAAAAACATAGAAAAACGCTGTTTTGAACTATTCAAAATGACAAATTCATGTTTCTTTCATGTGAAACGGCGGTTTATGAGATGACGTAAAAATTGCTGTTTTAAACTTGCAAAAACATAGAAAAACGCAGTTTTGAACTATTCAAACTGACAAATACATGTTTCTTTCGTGTGAAACGGCGGTTTATGAGAAATGACGATAAAATTGCTATTTTAAACTTGCAAAAACATAGAAAAACGCTGTTTTGAACTATTCAAACTGACAAATTCATGTTTCTTTCGTGTGAAACGGCGGTTTATGAGAAATGACGATAAAATTGCTATTTTCAACTTGCAAAAACATAGAAAAACGCTGTTTTGAACTATTCAAAATGACAAATTCATGTTTCTTTCGTGTGAAACGGCGGTTTATGAGATGACGTAAAAATTGCTGTTTTAAACTTGCAAAAACATAGAAAAACGCTGTTTTGAACTATTCAAACTAACAAATTCATGTTTCTTTCGTGTGAAACGGCGGTTTATGAGAAATAACGATAAAATTGCTATTTTAAACTTGCAAGAACATAGAAAAACGCTGTTTTGAACTATTCAAAATGACAAATTCATGTTTCTTTCGTGTGAAACGGCGGTTTATGAGAAATGACGATAAAATTGCTGTTTTAAACTTGCAAAAACATAGAAAAACGCTGTTTTGAACTATTCAAACTAACAAATTCATGTTTCTTTCGTGTGAAACGGCGGTTTATGAAAAAAAAACGATAAAATTGCTATTTTAAACTTGCAAAAACATAGAAAAACGCTGTTTTGAACTATTCAAACTGACAAATTCATGTTTCTTTCGTGTGAAACGGCGGTTTATGAGAAATGACGATAAAATTGCTATTTTAAACTTGCAAAAACAAAGTAAAACGCTGTTTTGAACTATTCAAAATGACAAATTCATGTATCTTTCGTGTGAAACGGCGGTTTATGAGAAATGACGATAAAATTGCTATTTTAAACTTGCAAAAACATAGAAAAACGCTGTTTTGAACTATTCAAACTGACAAATTCATGTTTCTTTCGTGTGAAACGGCGGTTTATGAGATGACGTAAAAATTGGTGTTTTAAACTTGCAAAAACATAGAAAAATGCTGTTTTGAACTATTCAAGCTGACAAATTCATGTTTCTTTCGTGTGAAACGGCGGTTTATGAGAAATGACGATAAAATTGCTATTTTATACTTGCAAAAACATAGAAAAACGCTGTTTTGAACTATTCAAAATGACAAATTCATGTTTCTTTCGTGTGAAACGGCGGTTTATGAGAAATGACGATTAAATTGCTATTTTAAACTTGCAAAAACATAGAAAAACGCTGTTTTGAACTATTCAAACTGACAAATTCATGTTTCTTTCGTGTGAAACGGCGGTTTATGAGATGACGTAAAAATTGCTGTTTTAAACTTGCAAAAACATAGAAAAACGCTGTTTTGAACTATTCAAACTGACAAATTCATGTTTCTTTCGTGTGAAACGGCGGTTTATGAGAAATGACGATAAAATTGCTATTTTAAACTTGTAAAAACATAGAAAAACGCTGTTTTTAACTATTCAAACTGATAAATTCATGTTTCTTTCGTGTGAAACGGCGGTTTATGAGATGACGTAAAAATTGCTGTTCTAAACTTGCAAAAACATAGAAAAACGCTGTTTTGAACTATTCAAACTGATAAATTCATGTTTCTTTCGTGTGAAACGGCGGTTTATGAGAAATGACGATTAAATTGCTATTTTAAACTTGCAAAAACATAGAAAAACGCTGTTTTGAACTATTCAAACTGACAAATTCATGTTTCTTTCGTGTGAAACGGCGGTTTATGAGATGACGTAAAAATTGCTGTTTTAAACTTGCAAAAACATAGAAAAACGCTGTTTTGAACTGTTCAAAATGACAAATTCATGTTTCTTTCGTGTGAAACGGCGGTTTATGAGATGACGTAAAAATTGCTGTTTTAATCTTGCAAAAACATAGAAAAACGCTGTTTTGAACTATTCAAAATGACAAATTCATGTTTCTTTCATGTGAAACGGCGGTTTATGAGATGACGTAAAAATTGCTGTTTTAAACTTGCAAAAACATAGAAAAACGCAGTTTTGAACTATTCAAACTGACAAATACATGTTTCTTTCGTGTGAAACGGCGGTTTATGAGAAATGACGATAAAATTGCTATTTTAAACTTGCAAAAACATAGAAAAACGCTGTTTTGAACTATTCAAACTGACAAATTCATGTTTCTTTCGTGTGAAACGGCGGTTTATGAGAAATGACGATAAAATTGCTATTTTCAACTTGCAAAAACATAGAAAAACGCTGTTTTGAACTATTCAAAATGACAAATTCATGTTTCTTTCGTGTGAAACGGCGGTTTATGAGATGACGTAAAAATTGCTGTTTTAAACTTGCAAAAACATAGAAAAACGCTGTTTTGAACTATTCAAACTAACAAATTCATGTTTCTTTCGTGTGAAACGGCGGTTTATGAGAAATAACGATAAAATTGCTATTTTAAACTTGCAAGAACATAGAAAAACGCTGTTTTGAACTATTCAAAATGACAAATTCATGTTTCTTTCGTGTGAAACGGCGGTTTATGAGAAATGACGATAAAATTGCTGTTTTAAACTTGCAAAAACATAGAAAAACGCTGTTTTGAACTATTCAAACTAACAAATTCATGTTTCTTTCGTGTGAAACGGCGGTTTATGAAAAAAAAACGATAAAATTGCTATTTTAAACTTGCAAAAACATAGAAAAACGCTGTTTTGAACTATTCAAACTGACAAATTCATGTTTCTTTCGTGTGAAACGGCGGTTTATGAGAAATGACGATAAAATTGCTATTTTAAACTTGCAAAAACAAAGTAAAACGCTGTTTTGAACTATTCAAAATGACAAATTCATGTATCTTTCGTGTGAAACGGCGGTTTATGAGAAATGACGATAAAATTGCTATTTTAAACTTGCAAAAACATAGAAAAACGCTGTTTTGAACTATTCAAACTGACAAATTCATGTTTCTTTCGTGTGAAACGGCGGTTTATGAGATGACGTAAAAATTGGTGTTTTAAACTTGCAAAAACATAGAAAAATGCTGTTTTGAACTATTCAAGCTGACAAATTCATGTTTCTTTCGTGTGAAACGGCGGTTTATGAGAAATGACGATAAAATTGCTATTTTATACTTGCAAAAACATAGAAAAACGCTGTTTTGAACTATTCAAAATGACAAATTCATGTTTCTTTCGTGTGAAACGGCGGTTTATGAGAAATGACGATTAAATTGCTATTTTAAACTTGCAAAAACATAGAAAAACGCTGTTTTGAACTATTCAAACTGACAAATTCATGTTTCTTTCGTGTGAAACGGCGGTTTATGAGATGACGTAAAAATTGCTGTTTTAAACTTGCAAAAACATAGAAAAACGCTGTTTTGAACTATTCAAACTGACAAATTCATGTTTCTTTCGTGTGAAACGGCGGTTTATGAGAAATGACGATAAAATTGCTATTTTAAACTTGTAAAAACATAGAAAAACGCTGTTTTTAACTATTCAAACTGATAAATTCATGTTTCTTTCGTGTGAAACGGCGGTTTATGAGATGACGTAAAAATTGCTGTTCTAAACTTGCAAAAACATAGAAAAACGCTGTTTTGAACTATTCAAACTGATAAATTCATGTTTCTTTCGTGTGAAACGGCAGTTTATGAGAAATGACGATAAAATTGCTATTTTAAACTTGCAAAAACATAGAAAAACGCTGTTTTGAAATATTCAAACTGACAAATTCATGTTTCTTTTGTGTGAAACGGCGGTTTATGAGAAATGACAATAATATTGCTATTTTAAACTTGCAAGAACATAGAAAAACGCTGTTTTGAACTATTCAAACTGACAAATTCATGTTTCTTTCGTGCGAAACGGCGATTTATGAGAAATGACGATAAAATTGCTATTTTAAACTTGCAAAAACATAGAAAAACGCTGTTTTGAACTATTCAAACTGACAAATTCATGTTTCTTTCGTGTGAAACGGCGGTTTATGAGATGACGTAAAAATTGCTGTTTTAAACTTGCAAAAACATAGAAAAACGCTGTTTTGAACTGTTCAAAATGACAAATTCATGTTTCTTTCGTGTGAAACGGCGGTTTATGAGATGACGTAAAAATTGCTGTTTTAATCTTGCAAAAACATAGAAAAACGCTGTTTTGAACTATTCAAAATGACAAATTCATGTTTCTTTCATGTGAAACGGCGGTTTATGAGATGACGTAAAAATTGCTGTTTTAAACTTGCAAAAACATAGAAAAACGCAGTTTTGAACTATTCAAACTGACAAATACATGTTTCTTTCGTGTGAAACGGCGGTTTATGAGAAATGACGATAAAATTGCTATTTTAAACTTGCAAAAACATAGAAAAACGCTGTTTTGAACTATTCAAACTGACAAATTCATGTTTCTTTCGTGTGAAACGGCGGTTTATGAGAAATGACGATAAAATTGCTATTTTCAACTTGCAAAAACATAGAAAAACGCTGTTTTGAACTATTCAAAATGACAAATTCATGTTTCTTTCGTGTGAAACGGCGGTTTATGAGATGACGTAAAAATTGCTGTTTTAAACTTGCAAAAACATAGAAAAACGCTGTTTTGAACTATTCAAACTAACAAATTCATGTTTCTTTCGTGTGAAACGGCGGTTTATGAGAAATAACGATAAAATTGCTATTTTAAACTTGCAAGAACATAGAAAAACGCTGTTTTGAACTATTCAAAATGACAAATTCATGTTTCTTTCGTGTGAAACGGCGGTTTATGAGAAATGACGATAAAATTGCTGTTTTAAACTTGCAAAAACATAGAAAAACGCTGTTTTGAACTATTCAAACTAACAAATTCATGTTTCTTTTGTGTGAAACGGCGGTTTATGAAAAAAAACGATAAAATTGCTATTTTAAACTTGCAAAAACATAGAAAAACGCTGTTTTGAACTATTCAAACTGACAAATTCATGTTTCTTTCGTGTGAAACGGCGGTTTATGAGAAATGACGATAAAATTGCTATTTTAAACTTGCAAAAACAAAGTAAAACGCTGTTTTGAACTATTCAAAATGACAAATTCATGTTTCTTTCGTGTGAAACGGCGGTTTATGAGAAATGACGATAAAATTGCTATTTTAAACTTGCAAAAACATAGAAAAACGCTGTTTTGAACTATTCAAACTGACAAATTCATGTTTCTTTCGTGTGAAACGGCGGTTTATGAGATGACGTAAAAATTGGTGTTTTAAACTTGCAAAAACATAGAAAAATGCTGTTTTGAACTATTCAAGCTGACAAATTCATGTTTCTTTCGTGTGAAACGGCGGTTTATGAGAAATGACGATAAAATTGCTATTTTAAACTTGCAAAAACATAGAAAAACGCTGTTTTGAACTATTCAAAATGACAAATTCATGTTTCTTTCGTGTGAAACGGCGGTTTATGAGAAATGACGATTAAATTGCTATTTTAAACTTGCAAAAACATAGAAAAACGCTGTTTTGAACTATTCAAACTGACAAATTCATGTTTCTTTCGTGTGAAACGGCGGTTTATGAGATGACGTAAAAATTGCTGTTTTAAACTTGCAAAAACATAGAAAAACGCTGTTTTGAACTATTCAAACTGACAAATTCATGTTTCTTTCGTGTGAAACGGCGGTTTATGAGAAATGACGATAAAATTGCTATTTTAAACTTGTAAAAACATAGAAAAACGCTGTTTTTAACTATTCAAACTGATAAATTCATGTTTCTTTCGTGTGAAACGGCGGTTTATGAGATGACGTAAAAATTGCTGTTCTAAACTTGCAAAAACATAGAAAAACGCTGTTTTGAACTATTCAAACTGATAAATTTATGTTTCTTTCGTGTGAAACGGCGGTTTATGAGAAATGACGATAAAATTGCTACTTTAAACTTGCAAAAACATAGAAAAACGCTGTTTTTAACTATTCAAACTGACAAATTCATGTTTCTTTCGTGTGAAACGGCGGTTTATGAGAAATAACGATAAAATTGCTATTTTAAAATTGCAACAACATAGAAAAACGCTGTTTTTAACTATTCAAACAGATAAATTCATGTTTCTTTCGTGTGAAACGGCGATTTATGAGATGACGTAAAAATTGCTGTTTTAAACTTGCAAAAACATAGAAAAACGCTGTTTTGAACTATTCAAACTGACAAATTCATGTTTCTTTCGTGTGAAACGGCGGTTTATGAGAAATGACGATAAAATTGCTATTTTAAACTTGCAAAAACATAGAAAAACGCTGTTTTTAACTATTCAAACTGATAAATTCATGTTTCTTTCGTGTGAAACGGCGGTTTATGAGAAATGACGATAAAATTGCTATTTTAAACTTGCAAAAACATAGAAAAACGCTGTTTTGAAATATTCAAACTGACAAATTCATGTTTCTTTTGTGTGAAACGGCGGTTTATGAGAAATGACGATAATATTGCTATTTTAAACTTGCAAGAACATAGAAAAACGCTGTTTTGAACTATTCAAACTGACAAATTCATGTTTCTTTCGTGCGAAACGGCGATTTATGAGAAATGACGATAAAATTGCTATTTTAAACTTGCAAAAACATAGAAAAACGCTGTTTTGAACTATTCAAACTGACAAATTCATGTTTCTTTCGTGTGAAACGGCGGTTTATGAGATGACGTAAAAATTGCTGTTTTAAACTTGCAAAAACATAGAAAAACGCTGTTTTGAACTATTCAAAATGACAAATTCATGTTTCTTTCGTGTGAAACGGCGGTTTATGAGATGACGTAAAAATTGCTGTTTTAAACTTGCAAAAACATAGAAAAACGCTGTTTTGAACTATTCAAAATGACAAATTCATGTTTCTTTCATGTGAAACGGCGGTTTATGAGATGACGTAAAAATTGCTGTTTTAAACTTGCAAAAACATAGGAAAACGCTGTTTTGAACTATTCAAACTGAT
>CAWWDY010002147.1:0-65840 GCA_963942605.1 Poecilus cupreus | reverse complement strand
ATATTCATGTTTCTGTCTTGTATAATGGCTAATGTAGGTGAAATCAAGATAAAATTGCAGTTTTAAGCATGCAAAAGCATACAAAACACTGTTTTTAAGTATACAAACTGTCATATTCATGTATATTGTTACGTGTCAGTTTCGTATCCCATTCCTTTTTTTTTGTTCATATCCTTAGATCCTTTCTCATTAATTTATTGGTTTCCTTTCCTCTACTAACCTAAAAGAAAAATTGTGTAGTTAAAGAATTGATCAATGTAACTTAATAATTTCTGATTTTACACTTACCTGTAATGATTTACATAGTTAAATTTGATTTATTGCCGTGCTTTAGTTGCCACATATTAGAATTATTTCCCTTTTTCCCTCCAAGGACTTATTTGTTGATATCTTGTTGACACTTTAGAATTGTTTAAACGCGCAGGCGTCATTAGTGTGTAAAGGCGCAGCTATAGCGCTGCGTATTTGATAAAACTTAGTTTAAATATTTAGACCTTTATTCTCGTTATAAACATAAACTACAGTACATCCTCGATTATTAATAATAACCCTTAAACTACCTTTCACATTTAATTCCCTTGTTTGCCTGCCTTTTCTGCGAGATTATGCATTGTATACATGCCTTTAGTTGCTGTTTTTATTGTTTGTCGCTAGTGTTCTGACACTTCTTTGTTTTCTTCTTAAATTCGTATAGCTGTCCTTGTCCATGACTCTCTTTCTTAAAATTAAAAATTTTACACAAGTCAGTGGGAAGTTGAGAAAGAAAGACACGAAGCGAGAACAGTTGAAGTCGTACCGTCGTTTATAAGTTTTGGTTGTTTACTAATATTGTTTCTGCAATACCCAGTTTTGGGGATCTTGGGTAATCACCAAACGTAGTTTCGGGAGCAGTGTTTGTGTGATATTTCGTTTGCATTCTCCGGAATAGCTCAGTTGTTGAGGATTTAAAATAAACGGTCGGCGACCGCCATTGTTCCACCTTCACGCCTCGTGAGTGCGCTCAAACTCAGGCAGCGCATACCTAGCTTCCTTGGTACCCGACCAACAGCCTTCGGTGTCCTGCGTCTCAGCCCAGACCGCCAAAGTGCACCCGCCGCGAGCCAGATCCAGTGATCCAGATATTGGCGGCCCATAAGAGCGCGGAGCGAGGGGCAAGGGGTACTCCAGCGGCCAGTAGTGGCTCGTCGTACAGCTAAGTGAATTATTATAACTGTTAGCTACTTGTTATTTCTCCCGCGAATTTTATCGCCCTGATTTTGTGTATTTGTGCAACCATTTGCCATCTCATTGTTGCCGATGGAGATTGGTCAGTTTTTACGATTGTTGTCTCATTTATTCTATCAGTTTTAATTATTATCAGAAACACTTTGATTGGTTTAGTTATTAATATTATTACATGTTGCTTTATGTAAATTAAACATTTTCATTTATAAATTATTGTAATTTCAATTATTATAATTTCAGTTATTATTTACTGTTGATTTCGCAACGCCTTGTCTGGGGTAATCCGAGAATTGTTTTATTGTTCTTATACGTCTTATACGCTCAACCCCATTGTTGTAAACCGACGTCGATCGACCTAGGGTCTTATGTTTTAGAACTTTTGTACTTTATTTGCGGGCGGTGTATAAACGTTACGGTATTTCATTCACGTCATTTACTCAAAGCAGCATTGGCTGTTCTTCCTCGCGTCACCCCTACACAGTGCGTAGTTTCTTTTGTTTATTTTTTGTTTATTACATTTTCATCAACGCAGTAAATATTTTTACTTTAACTTTTCTGTGTTTGAATGTAAGGAAACTTACCCAACCTACCCAATCAATCAGTGGTGACAAAGTGAGTGTTACTTTATCATTATTATCTCGTTCGGTGATACACAAATCACGGTAAGTATGATGAGTTACTGAGCACGCTGGTATTGTTATATATATTTATTTAGTGTTATTTGTTTTGTCGTGTTTTTATTTGAACAGGTCTCCAACATCTTGGTTGCTGCTGACGGTTGCGCAGCGGATGCACTCCTCGTACACCACATTTCCTTACGCTGTATCCGTTACCTTCCTGCGCGCCTAGATTATTGTTTCTGCTCCTGGTACCTTCGCGGTTGGGTACCGCTGGCTGTAAAGCGACCGCGTGGCGCCCTCTCTAATATTACCGTTGTTATCGATTTCCTAGAACCAAAAATCGACCCACACTCATCTCCACTGATCTATTTAGCTAGCTGCCTCCATCAAGGAGCAAAGTTACGCCTGCATAACCACCACGGTTTTACAGGGTAACAAATTGGCGCCCTAAACGTGGGGCAACCTAACAAATTTGACGACCAACTACGAGGCCTGTTTTTACTTCTCTTTTCTGTTGATAAATATTAGGGTAGATACATAGATTGTCTTGGATTGTTATAATAAATTTTTGTTTTTATGCTTTATTTTCTCTTGTCTTTATTATGGAACCAAACCGCTTATTGAAAGACGAACTAGAATACGAACTTAGGGTTCGAGGAGTTGCTAATAGTAATCGTCAGACGGTTATGAGCCTACGGAAAGAACTGCTGAAACGGCTTGCCACCGAGGATATAGAAGACCTTCCGAATACTCCGGCTATCCCACTTGATTCTAACACCGAAGTGGATATATGTACGGAAAAGATTATTTTATTGCAGGGACTAATTGACGAGTTTTCCGGCACGTCGACAAGTGTTGCCTTTCTTAAGATTACCACTAAAATGCAACATCTTATCTCCAGATTGGCTAGAATTCATAGTGATAATGCCGACGTTACAGCAGCTGTTGCGCAGTTACAGAATCGCATTCAGGAAGCGGAAGATAAACTTATGGAGATCGCCGACACAGCTGATGATCAACTCAAAGAACCTAAACATGAAGTACCTCCAGAGCCAGTAGTAGCTAGAAAACAAATTCCAATAGCAAGATGGGATATATCTTTCTCTGGGGAGGGTGAGATAAGCGTCAATGCATTTCTCGAACGTATTGAAGACTATCGGATATCTCGCATGGCGTCTGAGAGCGAATTATGTGATTCCATTATTGAACTGCTGAAAGGTCGAGCTCTCATTTGGTATAGGTCAGTACGTAGTCAAATTAAAAATTGGAGGGATTTTGTGAAGCTGGTGCGTGAGGAATATGAGCCTTTTGACTATGAGGCGGACCTTTGGAACGAGATTCGTAATCGTACGCAGGGCGCAGACGAACCCATCGGCACTTATGTGTCCTGCATGGCTAATCTTTTTAGCAGACTACCAGCATCACCATCGGAAAATGAGAAGTTGCAAGTATTGCGTCGCAACATTCTGCCATATTTAATCCAGGGCATTGGATTGGAACCAGTTGAGTCTGTTGAGAAGCTTCTTCGTGTCTGTAAACAGCTGGAAGTTAACCGACTGATGGCTGAAAAGTTTACTCCTCCGCCAAGTAATCGGAAAAATTTATTAGAACCAGATTTAGCCTATCATGGACGTGCTCGAGCAGCCCCAGTCCATGCCACTGAAGTTCCCTCTTCTTCGGCTCCAAAAAGAGCCTTTACTTGTTGGAATTGTCGCTGTGTAGGTCATAAGGCACAAGAATGCACCGAACCTTTTCGTCAGCATTGTTTTGGTTGTGGTAGAGCTGGCGTTATTTTGCGAAACTGCCCACGGTGCTCGGGAAACGGTCAAGGGAGGCACTAGATGGCCGGGTTGTGTCTTCCGTTACTCCTCTTTCGGCCAAACAAGTCGAGTATGAGCGGAATTTAGCAGTTGTCAATTTCATCATTTCGCACTTGGGTGATGATCAACGTCCATACCTGCAAATTTCAATATTCGAGCATAAGTTTTTAGGTCTTCTTGATTCGGGAGCTAGTAGGTCAATCTTAGGTAAGAATGGTTGGGAAATTTTGATGCTCATGGGATTAACACTTGACGAAAAAGATGCTCCTGTTTGCAGAGTAGCGGATGGTAAAGAATGTTCCAGCTTAGGGTCTATAACGGTGCCAGTTCGTCTGATGAATCAAATTAAATTGATTAAGTTTTTAGTTGTTCCAAACGTCACCACGTCTATTATTTTGGGTATGGATTTTTGGTGTACGATGGGCATCGTGCCCGATCTTCGTAACGATGTGTGGAATTTTTCGGCAGTATCTTCGGTGAACATTGAAAACGGTATGATGTCAGAGTTGTCGTCAGAGCAGCAGAAACAGTTAAGTGTCCTGATAGAGAGTTATTGGAATACGACTAGTAGAAAAATCGGGTGCACCACCTTGGTCGAACACAAAATTGTGACAGATTCGGAACCGATCAAACAGCGTTACTACCCTGTTTCTCCGGCCATGCAACGTCATATTGACAAGGAACTAGATCAAATGCTGGCAGATGATATTATTGAACCTTCTTCAAGCCCATGGGCTTCCCCAATACTCATGGTTCCAAAAAAAGATGGCGACTTTCGGTTCTGCGTTGACTTTAGAAAAGTCAACAAAGTTACGAAAAAAGATGCATACCCGATTCCATACGTGTCAAGTATTTTAGATCGGTTGCGAGGTGCCAAGTTTTTGAGCTCGCTGGATATTAAATCGGCATATTGGCAAATACCGATGAGTGAAAGTAGCCGTGAATATACAGCTTTTACAGTGCCAAATAGAGGTCTCTTTCAGTTTAAACGTATGCCATTTGGCCTTACGAACGCGCCGGCTACGTGGCAAAGACTCATTGATCGCGTGTTAGGGCCCGACCTTGAACCTTATGTTTTTGTTTATTTAGATGACGTCATCGTCATCTCAGACAGTTTTGAACACCATTTAGACGTTTTGAAAAAGATTTTTGAACGTGTTTCGGCTGCGGGCCTCACCTTAAGTCGGGAGAAATGTAAGTTCTGCCGCCCTGAATTACGTTACTTGGGTTATGTGGTTGATAAGCAGGGATTAAGGGTAGACCCGGATAAGGTGAGTGCGATATTAAATATCCCGACACCCACCTGTGTATCTGACGTAAGAAGCTTCTTGGGGATGGCATCATGGTACCGTCGGTTTGTGAAGGACTTCTCTTCTATAAGTTCTCCACTCACTAGTTTGTTGAAACGGAAAAATAAATGGCATTGGACTGGAGAATGTCAGGAAGCTTTTAATAGATTAAAAGAGTGTCTGGTTACGGCTCCTATTTTGTCATGTCCTGACTTTTCTCGTCCATTTACCGTCCAAACCGACGCCAGTGGTTTTGGGTTAGGAGCCGTTCTCTCGCAAGTCTTCGATGATGGCGAGCGAGTCGTGTGTTTTCTCAGCAGATCGTTGACAAGAAATGAAAAGAACTATACGACGACAGAAAGGGAATGCTTGGCAGTTGTGTGGGCCCTGGATAAACTGCGTCCATATTTAGAAGGCACGCATTTTACGGTAGTGACGGATCACCACTCTTTAGTATGGCTCAACAACTTAAAGGATCCGTCAGGCAGACTGTGCCGTTGGAGCGTCAAGCTGCAACAATATGAGTTTGACATAGTGCATAGAAGAGGTAAAGAAAATGTCGTACCTGATTGCCTATCCAGATCCGTTCCATCTGTTGAAAGTGCTTTCATTGCCCCTTTGGCAGCCCAAACTGTCACCGACACCTGGTACAACAAGATGTTGAGTCATGTGGTAGACAAACCACACAAATTTCCTGCTTGGAGAGTCGAAGGTAACGTGTTGTTTAAGTATGTTCGTTCTTCTGCTTCAAATTTAATGGACGAACAAGATTCATGGAAACGTATCATTCCTCAAGAGCAACGGCGTCAAATCCTAAAAATAGTCCATGATTCACCAGTTTCCGGTCACCCTGGAATAAATAAAACCTACCACAGGCTGCGTACACGTTATTATTGGCCGAAAATGATGGACGACGTGAAGGCTTATGTAAACCGTTGTGTGGTGTGCGCGGAACATAAAGTTGAGCAGAAAAGTACTCCGGGTTTGATGGGTTCACGTCCTCGAGTTTTCCGGCCATTTCAATTAATTAGCACGGATTTAATTGGTCCACTTCCTCCCAGTTCTAAAAATTTTCGGTATATCTTATTAGTTTGCGATTATTTTAGCAAATTCGTGCTTACCTTTCCTTTGCGGAGTGCCACTAGTCAAGCAGTTATCCAACGCATCGAAAATGATGTTTTCCTTTTATTTGGCGTTCCACAATATCTAATCTGCGACAATGGAGTGCAATATCGGAGTGAAGTTTTCCGTCAGATGTGTGCAAAGTATGGAGTTACCATATTGTTTAATGCTCTGTACCACGCGCAGAACAACCCCACGGAACGGGTAAATAGGGTGGTAAAAACAATGCTGTCGTCTTACGTTAATGAAAACCAAAAAAAGTGGGATCTATACTTGCCTTCGGTTAGCTGCGCCATACGCACCCAAGTACATGAAGCTACCGGTTGCACCCCTTACTTTGCCAATTTCGGACGAGAGCAAATTTTGACAGGCACGGATTACGTGATAGACGCCGTGAATCAGGATGGCACGATCGATGTAGACCGCGGCGATGTGAAAGAGAAAAAGCCTGCTCAGTTAGTCAAGATCTGCACCGAAATACGAAAACGTTTAGATCAGGCTCACGCTCGAAGTAAAGTCCGTTATGATCTTCGACGTCGACCCGTGGAATATGTTGTAGGACAGGTCGTCTGGCGAAGGAACTTTAAATTATCAAATGCTGCCGAGAACTATGCAAGTAAGCTTGCAGCTAAATACGTTGGACCTTTTAAAGTGCGTAGGAAAGTCTCGAATTACGTTTATGAACTGGAGGATAACGACGGAAGTTTATGTGGGACTTGGCATGTGAAAGATTTAAAGCCTGGGCCAGATCGAAACTCTGCAGAAGATGCAAATAATTTATTTTAATTATGGTTCCATTGATATAATATATGTTTTGTTCTTTCTTACCTCTTAATTCACTTCCAGTTCTTGTTGTTTAAGTGCAATACAATTCTATATTTCTCGTGAGCGACTATTCTTCTTCCTTTTTCGCGTCTCGTTGTGAGATTTAATTCCTTCGGAATTAAACCTCAAGGAAGTAGAAGGGGGATTTGTTACGTGTCAGTTTCGTATCCCATTCCTTTTTTTTTTGTTCATATCCTTAGATCCTTTCTCATTAATTTATTGGTTTCCTTTCCTCTACTAACCTAAAAGAAAAATTGTGTAGTTAAAGAATTGATCAATGTAACTTAATAATTTCTGATTTTACACTTACCTGTAATGATTTACATAGTTAAATTTGATTTATTGCCGTGCTTTAGTTGCCACATATTAGAATTATTTCCCTTTTTCCCTCCAAGGACTTATTTGTTGATATCTTGTTGACACTTTAGAATTGTTTAAACGCGCAGGCGTCATTAGTGTGTAAAGGCGCAGCTATAGCGCTGCGTATTTGATAAAACTTAGTTTAAATATTTAGACCTTTATTCTCGTTATAAACATAAACTACAGTACATCCTCGATTATTAATAATAACCCTTAAACTACCTTTCACATTTAATTCCCTTGTTTGCCTGCCTTTTCTGCGAGATTATGCATTGTATACATGCCTTTAGTTGCTGTTTTTATTGTTTGTCGCTAGTGTTCTGACACTTTCTTTGTTTTCTTCTTAAATTCGTATAGCTGTCCTTGTCCATGACTCTCTTTCTTAAAATTAAAAATTTTACACAAGTCAGTGGGAAGTTGAGAAAGAAAGACACGAAGCGAGAACAGTTGAAGTCGTACCGTCGTTTATAAGTTTTGGTTGTTTACTAATATTGTTTCTGCAATACCCAGTTTTGGGGATCTTGGGTAATCACCAAACGTAGTTTCGGGAGCAGTGTTTGTGTGATATTTCGTTTGCATTCTCCGGAATAGCTCAGTTGTTGAGGATTTAAAATAAACGGTCGGCGACCGCCATTGTTCCACCTTCACGCCTCGTGAGTGCGCTCAAACTCAGGCAGCGCATACCTAGCTTCCTTGGTACCCGACCAACAGCCTTCGGTGTCCTGCGTCTCAGCCCAGACCGCCAAAGTGCACCCGCCGCGAGCCAGATCCAGTGATCCAGATATTGGCGGCCCATAAGAGCGCGGAGCGAGGGGCAAGGGGTACTCCAGCGGCCAGTAGTGGCTCGTCGTACAGCTAAGTGAATTATTATAACTGTTAGCTACTTGTTATTTCTCCCGCGAATTTTATCGCCCTGATTTTGTGTATTTGTGCAACCATTTGCCATCTCATTGTTGCCGATGGAGATTGGTCAGTTTTTACGATTGTTGTCTCATTTATTCTATCAGTTTTAATTATTATCAGAAACACTTTGATTGGTTTAGTTATTAATATTATTACATGTTGCTTTATGTAAATTAAACATTTTCATTTATAAATTATTGTAATTTCAATTATTATAATTTCAGTTATTATTTACTGTTGATTTCGCAACGCCTTGTCTGGGGTAATCCGAGAATTGTTTTATTGTTCTTATACGTCTTATACGCTCAACCCCATTGTTGTAAACCGACGTCGATCGACCTAGGGTCTTATGTTTTAGAACTTTTGTACTTTATTTGCGGGCGGTGTATAAACGTTACGGTATTTCATTCACGTCATTTACTCAAAGCAGCATTGGCTGTTCTTCCTCGCGTCACCCCTACACAGTGCGTAGTTTCTTTTGTTTATTTTTTGTTTATTACATTTTCATCAACGCAGTAAATATTTTTACTTTAACTTTTCTGTGTTTGAATGTAAGGAAACTTACCCAACCTACCCAATCAATCAGTGGTGACAAAGTGAGTGTTACTTTATCATTATTATCTCGTTCGGTGATACACAAATCACGGTAAGTATGATGAGTTACTGAGCACGCTGGTATTGTTATATATATTTATTTAGTGTTATTTGTTTTGTCGTGTTTTTATTTGAACAGGTCTCCAACATCTTGGTTGCTGCTGACGGTTGCGCAGCGGATGCACTCCTCGTACACCACATTTCCTTACGCTGTATCCGTTACCTTCCTGCGCGCCTAGATTATTGTTTCTGCTCCTGGTACCTTCGCGGTTGGGTACCGCTGGCTGTAAAGCGACCGCGTGGCGCCCTCTCTAATATTACCGTTGTTATCGATTTCCTAGAACCAAAAATCGACCCACACTCATCTCCACTGATCTATTTAGCTAGCTGCCTCCATCAAGGAGCAAAGTTACGCCTGCATAACCACCACGGTTTTACAGGGTAACACAGTTTGTATACTTAAAAACGGTGTTTTGTATGCTTTTGCATGCTTAAAACAGCAATTTTATCTTGATTTCACCAACATTAGCCATTATACACGACAGAACATGAATATGACAGTTTAAATACTTGAAAACAGCATTTTGTATGTTTTTGGAAGCTAAAAACAGCTATTTTATCTTGATTTTGCAAACATAAGCCATTACACATGACATATAAATGAATATGACAGTTTGTATACTTAAAAACGGTGTTTTGTATGCTGTTGCATGCTTAAAACAGCAATTTTATCTTGATTTCACCAACATTAGCCATTATACACGACAGAAACATGAATATGACAGTTTAAATACTTGAAAACAGCAATCTTGATTTCACCAACATTAGCCATTATACACGACAGAAACATTAATATGATAGTTAAAATACTTGAAAACAGCATTTTGAATGTTTTTGCAAGCTGAAAACAGCTATTTTATCTTGATTTTGCAAACATAAGCCATTACACACGACATATACATGAATATTACAGTTTATATACTTAAGAACGGTGTTTTGTATACTTTTGCATGCTTAAAACAGCAATTTTATCTTGATTTCACCAACATTAGCCATTATACACGACAGAAACATGAATATGACGTTTAAATACTTGAAAACTGCATTTTGTATGTTTTTGCAAGCTGAAAACAGCTATTTTATCTTGATTTTGCAAACATAAGCCATTACACACGACATATAAATGAATATGACAGTTTGTATACTTAAAAACGGGGTTTTGTATGCTTTTGCATGCTTATAGCAGCAATTTTATCTTGATTTCACCAGCATTAGCCATTATACACTACAGAAACATGAATATAACAGTTTAAATACTTGAAAACAGCATTTTGTATGTTTTTGCAAGCTGAAAACAGCTATTTTATCTTGATTTTGCAAACATAAGCCATTACACACGACATATACATGAATATGACAGTTTGTATACTTAAAACGGTGTTTTGTATGCTTTTCCATGCTTAAAACTGCAATTTGATCTTGATTTCACCAACATTAGCCATTATACACAACAGAACATGAATATGACAGTTTAAATACTTACAAACAGCATTTTGTATGTTTTTGCAAGGTGAAAACAGCTATTTTATCTTGATTTTGCAAACATAAGCCATTACACATGACATATACATGAATATGACTGTTTGTATACTTAAAAACGGTGCTTTGTATACTTTTGCATGCTTAAAACAGCAATTTTATCTTGATTTCACCAACATTAGCCATTATAAACGACAGAAACATGAATAAGACAGTTTAAATACTTGAAAACAGCATTTTGTATGTTTTTGCAAGCTGAAAACAGCTATTTTATCTTGATTTTGCAAACATAAGCCATTACACACGGCATATACATGAATATGACAGTTTGTATACTTAAAAACGGTGTTTTGTATGCTTTTGCATGCTTAAAACAGCAATTTTATCTTGATTTCACCAACATTAGCCATTATACACGACAAAAACATGAATATGACAGTTAAAATACTTGAAAACAGCCATTTGTATGTTTTTGCAAGCTGAAAACAGCTATTTTATCTTGATTTCACCAACATTAGCCATTATACACGACAGAAACATGAATATGACAGTTTAAATACTTGAAAACAGCATTTTGTATGTTTTTGCAAGCTGAAAACAGCTATTTTATCTTGATTTTGCAAACGTAAGCCATTACACACGACATATAAATGAATATGACAGTTTGTATACTTAAAAACGGTGTTTTGTATGCTTTTGCATGCTTAAAGCAGCAATTTTATCTTGATTTCACCAACATTAGCCATTATACACTACAGAAACATGAATATGACAGTTTAAATACTTGAAAACAGCATTTTGTATGTTTTTGTAAGCTGAAAACAGTTATTTTATCTTGATTTTGCAAACATAAGCCATTACATACGACATATACATGAATATGACAGTTTGTATACTTAAAAACGGTGTTTTGTATGCTTTTGCATGCTTAAAACAGCAATTTTATCTTGATTTCACCAACATTAGCCATTATACACGACAGAAACATGAATATGACAGTTTAAATACTTGAAAACAGCATTTTGTATGTTTTTGCAAGCTGAAAGCAGCTATTTTATCTTGATTTTGCAAACATAAGCCATTACACATGACATATACATAAATATGAGAGTTTGTATACTTAAAAACGGTGTTTTGTATGCTTTTGCATGCTTAAAACTGCAATTTTATCTTGACTTCACCAACATTAGCCTTTATACACGACAGAAACATGAATATGACAGTTCAAATACTTGAAAACAGCATTTTGTATGTTTTTGCAAGCTGAAAACAGCTATTTTATCTTCATTTTGCAAACATAAGCCATTACACACGACATATAAATGAATATGACAGTTTGTATACTTAAAAACGGTGTTTTGTATGCTTTTGCATGCTTAAAACTGCAATTTTATCTTGATTTCATCAACATTAGCCATTATACACGACAGAAACATTAATATGACAGTTTAAATACTTGAAAACAGCATTTTGTATGTTTTTGCAAGCTGAAAACACTTATTTTATCTTGATTTTGCAAACATAAGCCATTACACACGACATATACATGAATATGACAGTTTGTATACTTAAAAACGGTGTTTTGTATGCTTTTGCATGCTTAAACTGCAATTTCATCTTGATTTTACCAACATTAGCCATTATACACGACAGAAACATGAATATGACAGTTTAAATACTTGAAAACAGCATTTTGTATGTTTTTGCAAGCTGAAAACACTTATTTTATCTTGATTTTGCAAACATAAGCCATTACATACGACATATACATGAATATGACAGTTTGTATACTTAAAAACGGTGTTTTGTATGCTTTTGCATGCTTAAAACAGCAATTTTATCTTAATTTCACCAACATTGGCTATTATACACGACATAAACATGAATATGACAGTTTAAATACTTGAAAACAGAATTTTGTATGTTTTTGCAAGCTGAATACAGCTATTTTATCTTGATTTTGAAAACATAAGCCAACACACACGACATATACATGAATATGACAGTTTGTATACTTAAAAACGGTGTTTTGTATGCTTTTGCATGCTTAAACTGCAATTTCATCTTGATTTTACCAACATTAGCCATTATACACGACAGAACATGAATATGACGGTTTAAATACTTGAAAACAGCATTTTGTATGTTTTTGGAAGCTAAAAACAGCTATTTTATCTTGATTTTGCAAACATAAGCCATTACACATGACATATAAATAAATATGACAGTTTGTATACTTAAAAACGGTGTTTTGTATGCTGTTGCATGCTTAAAACAGCAATTTTATCTTGATTTTACCAACATTAGCCATTATACACGACAGAAACATGAATATGACAGTTTAAATACTTGAAAACAGCAATCTTGATTTCACCAACATTAGCCATTATACACGACAGAAACATTAATATGATAGTTAAAATACTTGAAAACAGCATTTTGTATGTTTTTGCAAGCTGAAAACAGCTATTTTATCTTGATTTTGCAAACATAAGCCATTATACACGACATATACATGAATATGACAGTTTATATACTTAAAAACGGTGTTTTGTATACTTTTGCATGCTTAAAACAGCAATTTTATCTTGATTTCACCAACATTAGCCATTATACACGACAGAAACATGAATATGACGTTTAAATACTTGAAAACTGCATTTTGTATGTTTTTGCAAGCTGAAAACAGCTATTTTATCTTGATTTTGCAAACATAAGCCATTACACACGACATATAAATGAATATGACAGTTTGTATACTTAAAAACGGGGTTTTGTATGCTTGTGCATGCTTAAAGCAGCAATTTTATCTTGATTTCACCAACATTAGCCATTATACACTACAGACACATTAATATGACAGTTAAAATACTTGAAAACAGCATTTTGTATGTTTTTGCAAGCTAAAAACAGCTATTTTATCTTGATTTTGCAAACATAAGCCATTACACACGACATATACATGAATATGACAGTTTGTATACTTAAAAACGGTGTTTTGTATGCTTTTGCATGCTTAAAACAGCAATTTTATCTTGATTTCACCAACATTAGCCATTATACACGACAGAACATGAATATGACAGTTTAAATACTTGAAAACAGCATTTTGTATGTTTTTGGAAGCTAAAAACAGCTATTTTATCTTGATTTTGCAAACATAAGCCATTACACATGACATATAAATGAATATGACAGTTTGTATACTTAAAAACGGTGTTTTGTATGCTGTTGCATGCTTAAAACAGCAATTTTATCTTGATTTCACCAACATTAGCCATTATACACGACAGAAACATGAATATGACAGTTTAAATACTTGAAAACAGCAATCTTGATTTCACCAACATTAGCCATTATACACGACAGAAACATTAATATGATAGTTAAAATACTTGAAAACAGCATTTTGAATGTTTTTGCAAGCTGAAAACAGCTATTTTATCTTGATTTTGCAAACATAAGCCATTACACACGACATATACATGAATATTACAGTTTATATACTTAATAACGGTGTTTTGTATACTTTTGCATGCTTAAAACAGCAATTTTATCTTGATTTCACCAACATTAGCCATTATACACGACAGAAACATGAATATGACGTTTAAATACTTGAAAACTGCATTTTGTATGTTTTTGCAAGCTGAAAACAGCTATTTTATCTTGATTTTGCAAACATAAGCCATTACACACGACATATAAATGAATATGACAGTTTGTATACTTAAAAACGGGGTTTTGTATGCTTTTGCATGCTTATAGCAGCAATTTTATCTTGATTTCACCAGCATTAGCCATTATACACTACAGAAACATGAATATAACAGTTTAAATACTTGAAAACAGCATTTTGTATGTTTTTGCAAGCTGAAAACAGCTATTTTATCTTGATTTTGCAAACATAAGCCATTACACACGACATATACATGAATATGACAGTTTGTATACTTAAAACGGTGTTTTGTATGCTTTTCCATGCTTAAAACTGCAATTTGATCTTGATTTCACCAACATTAGCCATTATACACAACAGAACATGAATATGACAGTTTAAATACTTACAAACAGCATTTTGTATGTTTTTGCAAGGTGAAAACAGCTATTTTATCTTGATTTTGCAAACATAAGCCATTACACATGACATATACATGAATATGACTGTTTGTATACTTAAAAACGGTGCTTTGTATACTTTTGCATGCTTAAAACAGCAATTTTATCTTGATTTCACCAACATTAGCCATTATAAACGACAGAAACATGAATAAGACAGTTTAAATACTTGAAAACAGCATTTTGTATGTTTTTGCAAGCTGAAAACAGCTATTTTATCTTGATTTTGCAAACATAAGCCATTACACACGGCATATACATGAATATGACAGTTTGTATACTTAAAAACGGTGTTTTGTATGCTTTTGCATGCTTAAAACAGCAATTTTATCTTGATTTCACCAACATTAGCCATTATACACGACAAAAACATGAATATGACAGTTAAAATACTTGAAAACAGCCATTTGTATGTTTTTGCAAGCTGAAAACAGCTATTTTATCTTGATTTCACCAACATTAGCCATTATACACGACAGAAACATGAATATGACAGTTTAAATACTTGAAAACAGCATTTTGTATGTTTTTGCAAGCTGAAAACAGCTATTTTATCTTGATTTTGCAAACGTAAGCCATTACACACGACATATAAATGAATATGACAGTTTGTATACTTAAAAACGGTGTTTTGTATGCTTTTGCATGCTTAAAGCAGCAATTTTATCTTGATTTCACCAACATTAGCCATTATACACTACAGAAACATGAATATGACAGTTTAAATACTTGAAAACAGCATTTTGTATGTTTTTGTAAGCTGAAAACAGTTATTTTATCTTGATTTTGCAAACATAAGCCATTACATACGACATATACATGAATATGACAGTTTGTATACTTAAAAACGGTGTTTTGTATGCTTTTGCATGCTTAAAACAGCAATTTTATCTTGATTTCACCAACATTAGCCATTATACACGACAGAAACATGAATATGACAGTTTAAATACTTGAAAACAGCATTTTGTATGTTTTTGCAAGCTGAAAGCAGCTATTTTATCTTGATTTTGCAAACATAAGCCATTACACATGACATATACATAAATATGAGAGTTTGTATACTTAAAAACGGTGTTTTGTATGCTTTTGCATGCTTAAAACTGCAATTTTATCTTGACTTCACCAACATTAGCCTTTATACACGACAGAAACATGAATATGACAGTTCAAATACTTGAAAACAGCATTTTGTATGTTTTTGCAAGCTGAAAACAGCTATTTTATCTTCATTTTGCAAACATAAGCCATTACACACGACATATAAATGAATATGACAGTTTGTATACTTAAAAACGGTGTTTTGTATGCTTTTGCATGCTTAAAACTGCAATTTTATCTTGATTTCATCAACATTAGCCATTATACACGACAGAAACATTAATATGACAGTTTAAATACTTTAAAACAGCATTTTGTATGTTTTTGCAAGCTGAAAACACTTATTTTATCTTGATTTTGCAAACATAAGCCATTACACACGACATATACATGAATATGACAGTTTGTATACTTAAAAACGGTGTTTTGTATGCTTTTGCATGCTTAAACTGCAATTTCATCTTAATTTTACCAACATTAGCCATTATACACGACAGAAACATGAATATGACAGTTTAAATACTTGAAAACAGCATTTTGTATGTTTTTGCAAGCTGAAAACACTTATTTTATCTTGATTTTGCAAACATAAGCCATTACATACGACATATACATGAATATGACAGTTTGTATACTTAAAAACGGTGTTTTGTATGCTTTTGCATGCTTAAAACAGCAATTTTATCTTGATTTCACCAACATTGGCTATTATACACGACATAAACATGAATATGACAGTTTAAATACTTGAAAACAGAATTTTGTATGTTTTTGCAAGCTGAATACAGCTATTTTATCTTGATTTTGAAAACATAAGCCAACACACACGACATATACATGAATATGACAGTTTGTATACTTAAAAACGGTGTTTTGTATGCTTTTGCATGCTTAAACTGCAATTTCATCTTGATTTTACCAACATTAGCCATTATACACGACAGAAACATGAATATGACAGTTTAAATACTTGAAAACAGCATATTGTATGTTTTTGCAAGCTGAAAACAGCTATTTTATCTTGATTTTGCAAACATAAGCCATTACACACGACATATAAATGAATATGACAGTTTTTATACTTAAAAACGGTGTTTTGTATGCTTTTGCATGCTTAAAACTGCAATTTTATCTTGATTTCACCAACATTAGCCATTATACACGACAGAAACATTTATATGACAGTTAAAATACTTGAAAACAGCTATTTTATCTTGATTTTGCAAACATAAGCCATTACACATGACATATAATTGAATATGACAGTTTGTATACTTGAAAACGGTGTTTTTTTATGCTGTTGCATGTTTAAAACAGCAATTTTATCTTGATTTCACCAACATTAGCCATTATACACGACAGAAACATGAATATGACAGTTTAAATACTTGAAAACAGCAATTTTGATTTCACCAACATTAGCCATTATACACGACAGAAACATTAATATGATAGTTAAAATACTTGAAAACAGCATTTTGTATGTTTTTGCAAGCTGAAAAAAGCTATTTTATTTTGATTTTGCAAACATAAGCCATTACACACGACATATACATGAATATGGCAGTATGTATACTTAAAAACGGTGTTTTGTATGCTTTTGCATGCTTAAAACAGCAATTTTATCTTGATTTCACCAACATTAGCCATTATACACTACAGAAACATGAATATGACAGTTTAAATACTTGAAAACAGCATTTTGTATGTTTTTGTAAGCTGAAAACAGTTATTTCATCTTGATTTTGCAAACATAAGCCATTACATACGACATATACATGAATATGACAGTTTGTATACTTAAAAACGGTGTTTTGTATGTTTTTGCAAGCTGAAAACAGCTATTTTATCTTGATTTTGCAAACATAAGCCATTACACACGACATATACATGAATATGACAGTTTGTATACTTAAAAACGGTGTTTTGTATGATTTGCATGCTTGAAACTGCAATTTTATCTTGATTTCACCAACAGTAGCCATTATACTCGACAGAAACATGAATATGACAGTTTAAATACTTGAAAACAGAATTTTGTATGTTTTTGCAAGCTGAATACAGCTATTTTATCTTGATTTTGCAAACATAAGCCATTACACACGACATATACATGAATATGACAGTTTGTATACTGAAAAACGGTGTTTTGTATGCTTCTGCATGCTTAAACTGCAATTTTATCTTGATTTCACCAACAGTAGCCATTATACACGACAGAAACATGAATATGACAGTTTAAATACTTGAAAATAGCATTTTGTATGTTTTTGCAAGCTGAAAACAGCTATTTTATCTTGATTTTGCAAACATAAGCCATTACACACGACATATAAATGAATATGACAGTTTTTATACTTATAAACGGTGTTTTGTATGCTTTTGTATGCTTAAAACTGCAATTTTATCTTGATTTCACCAACATTAGCCATTATACACGACAGAAACATGAATATGACAGTTCAAATACTTGAATACAGCATCTTGTATGTTTTTGCAAGCTGAAAACAGCTATTTTATCTTGATTTTGCAAACATAAGCCATTACACACGACATATAAATGAATATGACAGTTTGTATACTTAAAAACGGTGTTTTGTATGCTTTTGCATGCTTAAAGCAGCAATTTTATCTTGAGTTCACCAACATTAGCCATTATACACTACAGAAACATGAATATGACAGTTTAAATACTTGAAAACAGCATTTTGTATGTTTTTGCAAGCTGAAAACAGCTATTTTACCTTGATTTTGCAAACATAAGCCATTACACACGACATATACATGAATATGACAGTTTGTATACTTAAAAACGGTGTTTTGTATGCTTTTGCATGCTTAAAACATCAATTTTATCTTGATTTCACCAACATTAGCTATTATACACGACAGAAACATGAATATGACAGTTTAAATACTTGAAAACAGCATTTTGTATGTTTTTGCAAGCTGAAAACAGCTATTTTATCTTGATTTTGCAAACATAAGCCATTACACACGACATATAAATGAATATGACAGTTTGTATACTTAAAAACGGTGTTTTGTATGCTTTTGCATGCTTAAAACAGCACTTTTATCTAGATTTCACCAACATTAGCCATTATACACGACAGAAACATGAATATGACAGTTTAAATACTTGAAAACAGCATTTTGTATGTTTTTGCAAGCTGAAAACAGCTATTTTTTCTTGATTTTGCAAACATAAGCCATTACACACGACATATACATGAATATGACAGTTTGTATACTTAAAAACGGTGTTTTGTATGCTTTTGCATGCTTAAAACAGCAATTTTATCTTGATTTCACCAACATTAGCCATTATACACGACAGAAACATGAATATGACAGTTTAAATACTTGAAAACAGCAATTTTGATTTCACCAACATTAGCCATTATACACGACAGAAACATTAATATGATAGTTAAAATACTTGAAAACAGCATTTTGTATGTTTTTGCAAGCTGAAAACAGCTATTTTATCTTGATTTTGCAAACATAAGCCATTACACACGACATATAAATGAATATGACAGTTTTTATACTTATAAACGGTGTTTTGTATGCTTTTGTATGCTTAAAACTGCAATTTTATCTTGATTTCACCAACATTAGCCATTATACACGACAGAAACATGAATATGACAGTTCAAATACTTGAATACAGCATCTTGTATGTTTTTGCAAGCTGAAAACAGCTATTTTATCTTGATTTTGCAAACATAAGCCATTACACACGACATATAAATGAATATGACAGTTTGTATACTTAAAAACGGTGTTTTGTATGCTTTTGCATGCTTAAAGCAGCAATTTTATCTTGAGTTCACCAACATTAGCCATTATACACTACAGAAACATGAATATGACAGTTTAAATACTTGAAAACAGCATTTTGTATGTTTTTGCAAGCTGAAAACAGCTATTTTATCTTGATTTTGAAAACATAAGCCAACACACACGACATATACATGAATATGACAGTTTGTATACTTAAAAACGGTGTTTTGTATGCTTTTGCATGCTTAAACTGCAATTTCATCTTGATTTTACCAACATTAGCCATTATACACGACAGAAACATGAATATGACAGTTTAAATACTTGAAAACAGCATATTGTATGTTTTTGCAAGCTGAAAACAGCTATTTTATCTTGATTTTGCAAACATAAGCCATTACACACGACATATAAATGAATATGACAGTTTTTATACTTAAAAACGGTGTTTTGTATGCTTTTGCATGCTTAAAACTGCAATTTTATCTTGATTTCACCAACATTAGCCATTATACACGACAGAAACATTTATATGACAGTTAAAATACTTGAAAACAGCTATTTTATCTTGATTTTGCAAACATAAGCCATTACACATGACATATAATTGAATATGACAGTTTGTATACTTGAAAACGGTGTTTTTTTATGCTGTTGCATGTTTAAAACAGCAATTTTATCTTGATTTCACCAACATTAGCCATTATACACGACAGAAACATGAATATGACAGTTTAAATACTTGAAAACAGCAATTTTGATTTCACCAACATTAGCCATTATACACGACAGAAACATTAATATGATAGTTAAAATACTTGAAAACAGCATTTTGTATGTTTTTGCAAGCTGAAAAAAGCTATTTTATCTTGATTTTGCAAACATAAGCCATTACACACGATATATACATGAATATGGCAGTATGTATACTTAAAAACGGTGTTTTGTATGCTTTTGCATGCTTAAAACAGCAATTTTATCTTGATTTCACCAACATTAGCCATTATACACTACAGAAACATGAATATGACAGTTTAAATACTTGAAAACAGCATTTTGTATGTTTTTGTAAGCTGAAAACAGTTATTTCATCTTGATTTTGCAAACATAAGCGATTACATACGACATATACATGAATATGACAGTTTGTATACTTAAAAACGGTGTTTTGTATGTTTTTGCAAGCTGAAAACAGCTATTTTATCTTGATTTTGCAAACATAAGCCATTACACACGACATATACATGAATATGACAGTTTGTATACATAAAAACGGTGTTTTGTATGATTTGCATGCTTGAAACTGCAATTTTATCTTGATTTCACCAACAGTAGCCATTATACTCGACAGAAACATGAATATGACAGTTTAAATACTTGAAAACAGAATTTTGTATGTTTTTGCAAGCTGAATACAGCTATTTTATCTTGATTTTGCAAACATAAGCCATTACACACGACATATACATGAATATGACAGTTTGTATACTTAAAAACGGTGTTTTGTATGCTTCTGCATGCTTAAACTGCAATTTTATCTTGATTTCACCAACAGTAGCCATTATACACGACAGAAACATGAATATGACAGTTTAAATACTTGAAAATAGCATTTTGTATGTTTTTGCAAGCTGAAAACAGCTATTTTATCTTGATTTTGCAAACATAAGCCATTACACACGACATATAAATGAATATGACAGTTTTTATACTTATAAACGGTGTTTTGTATGCTTTTGTATGCTTAAAACTGCAATTTTATCTTGATTTCACCAACATTAGCCATTATACACGACAGAAACATGAATATGACAGTTCAAATACTTGAATACAGCATCTTGTATGTTTTTGCAAGCTGAAAACAGCTATTTTATCTTGATTTTGCAAACATAAGCCATTACACACGACATATAAATGAATATGACAGTTTGTATACTTAAAAACGGTGTTTTGTATGCTTTTGCATGCTTAAAGCAGCAATTTTATCTTGAGTTCACCAACATTAGCCATTATACACTACAGAAACATGAATATGACAGTTTAAATACTTGAAAACAGCATTTTGTATGTTTTTGCAAGCTGAAAACAGCTATTTTACCTTGATTTTGCAAACATAAGCCATTACACACGACATATACATGAATATGACAGTTTGTATACTTAAAAACGGTGTTTTGTATGCTTTTGCATGCTTAAAACATCAATTTTATCTTGATTTCACCAACATTAGCTATTATACACGACAGAAACATGAATATGACAGTTTAAATACTTGAAAACAGCATTTTGTATGTTTTTGCAAGCTGAAAACAGCTATTTTATCTTGATTTTGCAAACATAAGCCATTACACACGACATATAAATGAATATGACAGTTTGTATACTTAAAAACGGTGTTTTGTATGCTTTTGCATGCTTAAAACAGCACTTTTATCTTGATTTCACCAACATTAGCCATTATACACGACAGAAACATGAATATGACAGTTTAAATACTTGAAAACAGCATTTTGTATGTTTTTGCAAGCTGAAAACAGCTATTTTTTCTTGATTTTGCAAACATAAGCCATTACACACGACATATACATGAATATGACAGTTTGTATACTTAAAAACGGTGTTTTGTATGCTTTTGCATGCTTAAAACAGCAATTTTATCTTGATTTCACCAACATTAGCCATTATACACGACAGAAACATGAATATGACAGTTTAAATACTTGAAAACAGCAATTTTGATTTCACCAACATTAGCCATTATACACGACAGAAACATTAATATGATAGTTAAAATACTTGAAAACAGCATTTTGTATGTTTTTGCAAGCTGAAAACAGCTATTTTATCTTGATTTTGCAAACATAAGCCATTACACACGACATATAAATGAATATGACAGTTTTTATACTTATAAACGGTGTTTTGTATGCTTTTGTATGCTTAAAACTGCAATTTTATCTTGATTTCACCAACATTAGCCATTATACACGACAGAAACATGAATATGACAGTTCAAATACTTGAATACATCATCTTGTATGTTTTTGCAAGCTGAAAACAGCTATTTTATCTTGATTTTGCAAACATAAGCCATTACACACGACATATAAATGAATATGACAGTTTGTATACTTAAAAACGGTGTTTTGTATGCTTTTGCATGCTTAAAGCAGCAATTTTATCTTGAGTTCACCAACATTAGCCATTATACACTACAGAAACATGAATATGACAGTTTAAATACTTGAAAACAGCATTTTGTATGTTTTTGCAAGCTGAAAACAGCTATTTTACCTTGATTTTGCAAACATAAGCCATTACACACGACATATACATGAATATGACAGTTTGTATACTTAAAAACGGTGTTTTGTATGCTTTTGCATGCTTAAAACATCAATTTTATCTTGATTTCACCAACATTAGCTATTATACACGACAGAAACATGAATATGACAGTTTAAATACTTGAAAACAGCATTTTGTATGTTTTTGCAAGCTGAAAACAGCTATTTTATCTTGATTTTGCAAACATAAGCCATTACACACGACATATAAATGAATATGACAGTTTGTATACTTAAAAACGGTGTTTTGTATGCTTTTGCATGCTTAAAACAGCACTTTTATCTTGATTTCACCAACATTAGCCATTATACACGACAGAAACATGAATATGACAGTTTAAATACTTGAAAACAGCATTTTGTATGTTTTTGCAAGCTGAAAACAGCTATTTTTTCTTGATTTTGCAAACATAAGCCATTACACACGACATATACATGAATATGACAGTTTGTATACTTAAAAACGGTGTTTTGTATGCTTTTGCATGCTTAAAACAGCAATTTTATCTTGATTTCACCAACATTAGCCATTATACACGACAGAAACATGAATATGACAGTTTAAATACTTGAAAACAGCAATTTTGATTTCACCAACATTAGCCATTATACACGACAGAAACATTAATATGATAGTTAAAATACTTGAAAACAGCATTTTGTATGTTTTTGCAAGCTGAAAACAGCTATTTTATCTTGATTTTGCAAACATAAGCCATTACAAACGACATATACATGAATATGGCAGTTTGTGTACTTAAAAACGGTGTTTTGTATGCTTTTGCATGCTAAAAAAGCAATTTTATCTTGATTTCACCAAAATTAGCCATTATACACGACAGAAACATGAATATGACAGTTTAAATACTTAAAAACAGCATTTTGTATGTTTTTGCAAGCTGAAAACAGCTATTTTATCTTGATTTTGCAAACATAAGCCATTACACACGACATATAAATGAATATGACAGTTTGTATACTTAAAAACGGTGTTTTGTATGCTTTTGCATGCTTAAAGCAGCAATTTTATCTTGATTTCACCAACATTAGACATTATACACTACAGAAACATGAATATGACAGTTTAAATACTTGAAAACAGCATTTTGTATGTTTTTGTAAGCTGAAAACAGTTATTTTATCTTGATTTTGCAAACATAAGCCATTACGTACGACATATACATGAATATGACAGTTTGTATACTTAAAAACGGTGTTTTGTATGCTTTTGCATGCTTAAAACAGCAATTTTATCTTGATTTCACCAAATTTAGCCATTATACACGACAGAAACATGAATATGACAGTTTAAATACTTGAAAACAGCATTTTGTATGTTTTTGCATGCTGAAAGCAGCTATTTTATCTTGATTTTGCAAACATAAGCCATTACACATGACATATACATGAATATGAGGGTTTGTATACTTAAAAACGGTGTTTTGTATGCTTTTGCATGCTTAAAACAGCAATTTTATCTTGATTTCACCAACATTAACCATTATTCACGACAGAAACATGAATATGACAGTTTAAATACTTGAAAACAGCATTTTGTATGTTTTTGCAAGCTGAAAACAGCTATTTTACCTTGATTTTGCAAACATAAGCCATTACACACGACATATACATGAATATGACAGTTTGTATACTTAAAAACGGTGTTTTGTATGCTTTTGCATGCTTAAAACAGCAATTTTATCTTGATTTCACCAACATTAGCTATTATACACGACAGAAACATGAATATGACAGTTTAAATACTTGAAAACAGCATTTTGTATGTTTTTGCAAGCTGAAAACAGCTATTTTATCTTGATTTTGCAAACACAAGCCATTACACACGACATATAAATGAATATGACAGTTTGTATACTTAATAACGGTGTTTTGAATGCTTTTGCATGCTTAGAACAGCACTTTTATCTTGATTTCACCAACATTAGCCATTATACACGACAGAAACATGAATATGACAGTTTAAATACTTGAAAACAGCATTTTGTATGTTTTTGCAAGCTGAAAACAGCTATTTTATCTTGATTTTGCAAACATAAGCCACTACACACGACATATACATGAATATGACAGTTTGTATACTTAAAAACGATGTTTTGTATGCTTTTGCATGCTTAAAACAGCAATTTTATCTTGATTTCACCAACAATAGCCATTATACACGACAGAAACATTAATATGACAGTTAAAATACTTAAAAACAGCATTTTGTATGTTTTTGCAAGCTAAAAACAGCTATTTTATCTTGATTTTGCAAACATAAGCCATTACACACGACATATACATGAATATGACAGTTTGTATACTTAAAAACGGTGTTTTGTATGCTTTTGCATGCTTAAAACAGCAATTTTATCTTGATTTCACCAACATTAGCCATTATACACGACAGAACATGAATATTACAGTTTAAATACTTAAAAACAGCATTTTGTATGTTTTTGCAAGCTGAAAACAGCTATTTTACCTTGATTTTGCAAACATAAGCCATTACACACGACATATACATGAATATGACAGTTTGTATACTTAAAAACGGTGTTTTGTATGCTTTTGCATGCTTA
Organism: Poecilus cupreus; assembly: GCA_963942605.1. Taxonomy (NCBI): domain Eukaryota; kingdom Metazoa; phylum Arthropoda; class Insecta; order Coleoptera; family Carabidae; genus Poecilus; species Poecilus cupreus. The sequence continues at coordinate 40,606 of CAWWDY010002147.1, read as the reverse complement.
AAACAGCAATTTTATCTTGATTTCACCAACATTAGCTATTATACACGACAGAAACATGAATATGACAGTTTAAATACTTGAAAACAGCATTTTGTATGTTTTTGTAAGCTGAAAACAGCTATTTTATCTTGATTTTGCAAACATAAGCCATTATACACGACATATACATGAATATGACAGTTTGTATACTTAAAAACGATGTTTTGTATGCTTTTGCATGCTTAAAACAGCAATTTTATCTTGATTTCACCAACAATAGCCATTATACACGACAGAAACATTAATATGACAGTTAAAATACTTAAAAACAGCATTTTGTATGTTTTTGCAAGCTAAAAACAGATATTTTATCTTGATTTTGCAAACATAAGCCATTACACACGACATATACATGAATATGACAGTTTGTATACTTAAAAACGGTGTTTTGCATGCTTTTGCATGCTTAAAACAGCAATTTTATCTTGATTTCACCAACATTAGCCATTATACACGACAGAACATGAATATGACAGTTTAAATACTTGAAAACCGCATTTTGTATGTTTTTGGAAGCTAAAAACAGCTATTTTATCTTGATTTTGCAAACATAAGCCATTACACATGACATATAAATGAATATGACAGTTTGTATACTTAAAAACGGTGTTTTGTATGCTGTTGCATGCTTAAAACAGCAATTTTATCTTGATTTTACCAACATTAGCCATTATACACGACAGAAACATGAATATGACAGTTTAAATACTTGAAAACAGCAATCTTGATTTCACCAACATTAGCCATTATACACGACAGAAACATTAATATGATAGTTAAAATACTTGAAAACAGCATTTTGTATGTTTTTGCAAGCTGAAAACAGCTATTTTATCTTGATTTTGCAAACATAAGCCATTACACACGACATATACATGAATATGACAGTTTATATACTTAAAAACGGTGTTTTGTATACTTTTGCATGCTTAAAACAGCAATTTTATCTTGATTTCACCAACATTAGCCATTATACACGACAGAAACATGAATATGACGTTTAAATACTTGAAAACTGCATTTTGTATGTTTTTGCAAGCTGAAAACAGCTATTTTATCTTGATTTTGCAAACATAAGCCATTACACACGACATATAAATGAATATGACAGTTTGTATACTTAAAAACGGGGTTTTGTATACTTTTGCATGCTTAAAGCAGCAATTTTATCTTGATTTCACCAACATTAGCCATTATACACTACAGAAACATTAATATGACAGTTAAAATACTTGAAAACAGCATTTTGTATGTTTTTGCAAGCTGAAAACAGCTATTTTACCTTGATTTTGCAAACATAAGCCATTACACACGACATATACATGAATATGACAGTTTGTATACTTAAAAACGGTGTTTTGTATGCTTTTGCATGCTTAAAACAGCAATTTTATCTTGATTTCACCAACATTAGCTATTATACACGACAGAAACATGAATATGACAGTTTAAATACTTGAAAACAGCATTTTGTATGTTTTTGTAAGCTGAAAACAGCTATTTTATCTTGATTTTGCAAACACAAGCCATTACACACGACATATAAATGAATATGACAGTTTGTATACTTAATAACGGTGTTTTGAATGCTTTTGCATGCTTAGAACAGCACTTTTATCTTGATTTCACCAACATTAGCCATTATACACGACAGAAACATGAATATGACAGTTTAAATACTTGAAAACAGCATTTTGTATGTTTTTGCAAGCTGAAAACAGCTATTTTATCTTGATTTTGCAAACATAAGCCATTATACACGACATATACATGAATATGACAGTTTGTATACTTAAAAACGATGTTTTGTATGCTTTTGCATGCTTAAAACAGCAATTTTATCTTGATTTCACCAACAATAGCCATTATACACGACAGAAACATTAATATGACAGTAAAATACTTAAAAACAGCATTTTGTATGTTTTTGCAAGCTAAAAACAGATATTTTATCTTGATTTTGCAAACATAAGCCATTACACACGACATATACATGAATATGACAGTTTGTATACTTAAAAACGGTGTTTTGTATGCTTTTGCATGCTTAAAACAGCAATTTTATCTTGATTTCACCAACATTAGCCATTATACACGACAGAACATGAATATGACAGTTTAAATACTTGAAAACCGCATTTTGTATGTTTTTGGAAGCTAAAAACAGCTATTTTATCTTGATTTTGCAAACATAAGCCATTACACATGACATATAAATGAATATGACAGTTTGTATACTTAAAAACGGTGTTTTGTATGCTGTTGCATGCTTAAAACAGCAATTTTATCTTGATTTTACCAACATTAGCCATTATACACGACAGAAACATGAATATGACAGTTTAATTACTTGAAAACAGCAATCTTGATTTCACCAACATTAGCCATTATACACGACAGAAACATTAATATGATAGTTAAAATACTTGAAAACAGCATTTTGTATGTTTTTGCAAGCTGAAAACAGCTATTTTATCTTGATTTTGCAAACATAAGCCATTACACACGACATATACATGAATATGACAGTTTATATACTTAAAAACGGTGTTTTGTATACTTTTGCATGCTTAAAACAGCAATTTTATCTTGATTTCACCAACATTAGCCATTATACACGACAGAAACATGAATATGACGTTTAAATACTTGAAAACTGCATTTTGTATGTTTTTGCAAGCTGAAAACAGCTATTTTATCTTGATTTTGCAAACATAAGCCATTACACACGACATATAAATGAATATGACAGTTTGTATACTTAAAAACGGGGTTTTGTATACTTTTGCATGCTTAAAGCAGCAATTTTATCTTGATTTCACCAACATTAGCCATTATACACTACAGAAACATTAATATGACAGTTAAAATACTTGAAAACAGCATTTTGTATGTTTTTGCAAGCTAAAAACAGCTATTTTATCTTGATTTTGCAAACATAAGCCATTACACACGACATATACATGAATATTACAGTTTGTATACTTAAAAACGGTGTTTTGTATGCTTTTGCATGCTTAAAACAGCAATTTTATCTTGATTTCACCAACATTAGCCATTATACACGACAGAAACATGAATATGACAGTTAAAATACTTGAAAGCAGCATTTTGTATGTTTTTGCAAGCTGAAAACAGCTATTTTATCTTGATTTTGCAAACATAAGCCATTACACACGACATATACATGAATATGACAGTTTGTATACTTAAAAACGGTGTTTTGTATGCTTTTGCATGCTTAAAACAGCAATTTTATCTTGATTTCACCAACATTAGCCATTATACACGACAGAACATGAATATGACAGTTTAAATACTTGAAAACAGCATTTTGTATGTTTTTGCAAGCTGAAAACAGCTATTTTACCTTGATTTTGCAAACATAAGCCATTACACACGACATATACATGAATATGACAGTTTGTATACTTAAAAACGGTGTTTTGTATGCTTTTGCATGCTTAAAACAGCAATTTTATCTTGATTTCACCAACATTAGCTATTATACACGACAGAAACATGAATATGACAGTTTAAATACTTGAAAACAGCATTTTGTATGTTTTTGCAAGCTGAAAACAGCTATTTTATCTTGATTTTGCAAACACAAGCCATTACACACGACATATAAATGAATATGACAGTTTGTATACTTAATAACGGTGTTTTGAATGCTTTTGCATGCTTAGAACAGCACTTTTATCTTGATTTCACCAACATTAGCCATTATACACGACAGAAACATGAATATGACAGTTTAAATACTTGAAAACAGCATTTTGTATGTTTTTGCAAGCTGAAAACAGCTATTTTATCTTGATTTTGCAAACATAAGCCATTACACACGACATATACATGAATATGACAGTTTGTATACTTAAAAACGATGTTTTGTATGCTTTTGCATGCTTAAAACAGCAATTTTATCTTGATTTCACCAACAATAGCCATTATACACGACAGAAACATTAATATGACAGTTAAAATACTTAAAAACAGCATTTTGTATGTTTTTGCAAGCTAAAAACAGCTATTTTATCTTGATTTTGCAAACATAAGCCATTACACACGACATATACATGAATATGACAGTTTGTATACTTAAAAACGGTGTTTTGTATGCTTTTGCATGCTTAAAACAGCAATTTTATCTTGATTTTACCAACATTAGCCATTATACACGACAGAACATGAATATGACAGTTTAAATACTTGAAAACCGCATTTTGTATGTTTTTGGAAGCTAAAAACAGCTATTTTATCTTGATTTTGCAAACATAAGCCATTACACATGACATATAAATGAATATGACAGTTTGTATACTTAAAAACGGTGTTTTGTATGCTGTTGCATGCTTAAAACAGCAATTTTATCTTGATTTTACCAACATTAGCCATTATACACGACAGAAACATGAATATGACAGTTTAAATACTTGAAAACAGCAATCTTGATTTCACCAACATTAGCCATTATACACGACAGAAACATTAATATGATAGTTAAAATACTTGAAAACAGCATTTTGTATGTTTTTGCAAGCTGAAAACAGCTATTTTATCTTGATTTTGCAAACATAAGCCATTACACACGACATATACATGAATATGACAGTTTATATACTTAAAAACGGTGTTTTGTATACTTTTGCATGCTTAAAACAGCAATTTTATCTTGATTTCACCAACATTAGCCATTATACACGACAGAAACATGAATATGACGTTTAAATACTTGAAAACTGCATTTTGTATGTTTTTGCAAGCTGAAAACAGCTTTTTTATCTTGATTTTGCAAACATAAGCCATTACACACGACATATAAATGAATATGACAGTTTGTATACTTAAAAACGGGGTTTTGTATACTTTTGCATGCTTAAAGCAGCAATTTTATCTTGATTTCACCAACATTAGCCATTATACACTACAGAAACATTAATATGACAGTTAAAATACTTGAAAACAGCATTTTGTATGTTTTTGCAAGCTAAAAACAGCTATTTTATCTTGATTTTGCAAACATAAGCCATTACACACGACATATACATGAATATTACAGTTTGTATACTTAAAAACGGTGTTTTGTATGCTTTTGCATGCTTAAAACAGCAATTTTATCTTGATTTCACCAACATTAGCCATTATACACGACAGAAACATGAATATGACAGTTAAAATACTTGAAAGCAGCATTTTGTATGTTTTTGCCAGCTGAAAACAGCTATTTTATCTTGATTTTGCAAACATAAGCCATTACACACGACATATACATGAATATGACAGTTTGTATACTTAAAAACGGTGTTTTGTATGCTTTTGCATGCTTAAAACAGCAATTTTATCTTGATTTCACCAACATTAGCCATTATACACGACAGAACATGAATATGACAGTTTAAATACTTGAAAACAGCATTTTGTATGTCTTTGGAAGCTAAAAACAGCTATTTTATCTTGATTTTGCAAACATAAGCCATTACACATGACATATAAATGAATATGACAGTTTGTATACTTAAAAACGGTGTTTTGTATGCTGTTGCATGCTTAAAACAGCAATTTTTTCTTGATTTCACCAACATTAGCCATTATACACGACAGAAACATAAATATGACAGTTTAAATACTTGAAAACAGCAATCTTGATTTCACCAACATTAGCCATTATACACGACAGAAACATTAATATGATAGTTAAAATACTTGAAAACAGCATTTTGAATGTTTTTGCAAGCTGAAAACAGCTATTTTATCTTGATTTTGCAAACATAAGCCATTACACACGACATATACATGAATATGACAGTTTATATACTTAAAAACGGTGTTTTGTATACTTTTGCATGCTTAAAACAGCAATTTTATCTTGATTTTACCAACATTAGCCATTATACACGACAAAAACATTAATATGACAGTTAAAATACTTGAAAACAGCATTTTGTATGTTTTTGCAAGCTAAAAACAGCTATTTTATCTTGATTTTGCAAACATAAGCCATTACACACGACATATAAATGAATATAACAGTTTGTATAATTAAAAACGGTGTTTTGTATGCTTTTGCATGCTTAAAACAGCAATTTTATCTTAATTTCACTAACATTAGCCATTATACACGACAGAAACATTAATATGACAGTTAAAATACTTGAAAACAGCATTTTGTATGTTTTTGCAAGCTGAAAACAGCTATTTTATCTTGATTTTGCAAACATAAGCCATTACACACGACATATACATGAATATGACAGTTTGTATACTTAAAACGGTGTTTTGTATGCTTTTCCATGCTTAAAACAGCAATTTTATCTTGATTTCACCAACATTAGCCATTATACACGACAGAAACATGAATATGACAGTTTAAATACTTGAAAACAGCATTTTGTATGTTTTTGCAAGCTGAAAGCAGCTATTTTATCTTGATTTTGCAAACATAAGCCATTACACATGACATATACATGAATATGACAGTTTGTATACTTAAAAAAGGTGTTTTGTATGCTTTTGCATGCTTAAAACAGCAATTTTATCTTGATTTTGTTGGATGTTATTAATATTTTTAACATTAATTTATTTTGATTGACAACAAATCAGATATTGTTATATATTAATATTATGTAAGCTATGAAAAAAAAAACAGTTGTTGGTTGTTTATAAAAATATAAAAGGTTTTTGATGTATGTCAGATTTATTAAATAAAACTATATTTATATAAATATTTAATAACAATTGGTAGCAGAGCGATGGATAATTTAACGTCGAAAATAGAACAGTTAAATTCGTCGAATTACGGAATATGGAGCATCAAGATGGAAGCTTTCTTGGACTCCAAAGGATTAATAGAAGAAGTTATTGATGCTGAAGAACCAATTGAAACAGATAGTACATCAGGACTTAAAAAATATAAAGAATGGTCAAAAAAGAACAAAGAAGCTTACAGTTACATTATCCTCAATATGTCTCCAGAACAAGCTGTAGTATACAGAGGAATAAAGAATGCTAAAGAATTATGGAATAAAATAAAAGAACGATTCGAAGGTCCAACAGAAGAAAAAGCAATAGACTTCATATTAGAATTAGCACGAATCAAAATGAAACAAAATGAAACTATTGATGAATACATTACAAGAGCACAAGGTTTACAAAGCCAGATTATAATTCTAGGAAAAATTATAACTGAAAGAGAATTTATAAGATTTATTACGGAGGGTCTACTCCAACAATATGAAGGAATAATAACTCCATTATTGCTTAATAAAAATATTAGCTTCAATGATTTAAGACATTCGTTACTTACCTATGAAAAGAAATTAAAAGAAGAAAAACGACAAATACGAATGCATTTAAAACCATTTGCAGAATGAATGAAAAGGCAAAAGTTTGTTATCATTGTAAAAAGCCAGGTCATATTAGAAAGAATTGCTGGTTTCTTAAGAATAATACTAATGATCAAAATAAATATAAAAAGTACGACAAGAATGATAAAAAGGAATGGACACCAAGAGAACAAGCAAATATAGTTGAAGAAAACACATCGGAAGAATTTGCATTAACAATAAATGAAGAAAATCAGACCACAAATAAACAAAAATGGTATTTGGACTGCGCATGTACATCACATATGACGGCCACAGAAGAATGGTTAGAAGACAGTTATCCAGAAGAAAAAGAAATTAAGGTTGCTGAAGAAGGAAGAGAGATAAAAGCTGTATCAAGAGGAATTATCAGAGCTTCTGTACAAAATGAGAATGAAGAAATAAACAATGTCCGAATACAAAATGTTCTCTATGTACCAAAACTTCCAGATAATCTACTGTCAATACCAAATTTGGTTAATGAAGGTAATACTGTTATATTAAATAAAGAAGGAGCATTCATCTATGATAAATATGATCAGATGATTTGCAAAGGTAAATTTTCTAAAAATATGTTTAATATTAAACTAAGAAAAAGACAACAAGAAAACAAGAAAGAAGAATGTTTTCGTACAGAAGAAAATATAAATATTTGGCATAAACGTTTGGGACATATTAATGAAGAATATTTAAATAAATTACATATGAATCAATCAGTAAGAAATTTAAGAAAATTGCAAGGTAAATTAACAATGTGTAAATCATGCATGCAAGGAAAAATGACAAGAATTAAATATGAAGAAACGTACAAAGAAACAACTTCAACTCCATTAGAAAGGATACATGTCGATTTATGTGGGCCATTTATTTCTACTTTAGGAGGAAGTAAATATGCACTTGTCATTGTAGATTCTTATTCAAGATATTTCATAGTTGAAATGCTAAAAACTAAAATTGAAAGAGAAATTAAACTGAAACAAATTATAGAAAGACTAGAAAATGAACAAACAAGAAGACTCAAAATTATAAGAAACGACAATGGTGGAGAATTTGTCAACACAACCATGGAAAATTATTTAAAAGAAAAAGGAATAAAACATGAAAAAACGACATATTATTCTCCAAGAAGTAACGGCGTAGCTGAAAGAGCAATAAGAACTCTATTAAATGTAACAAGAAGTTTATTAGCAGATGGTAATTTACCTTTACAATTCTGGGGAGAAGCAATGGCAACTGCTGTTTATCTGCATAACAGAACTCCCACAAAAAGTAGAGAATTTAAAACACCATACGAACTTTGGAGAGGAAAAGATATAAAACCATCGGTCAAACACTTAAAAATATACGGATGTCTAAGCTACTATAAAGACGAAAATCCAAAAAGATTAAAATTAGAACCAAAAGCAAAAGAAGGAATTTTTGTTGGTTATTCGCAAGAAAGAAAAGCATACAGAATTTATGATCCTAAAGAAGAGAGAATTCATGAAAAAATTCACGTAAAATTTAATAATATTAGAAAATAAAACAGAAATAAAATGTAATTTCACAAAAAACAGTAAGCAAAATAATAATGAAGATGAAATATTTTTAGAAAAAGTAAATCAAGAAACATATCAAAAAAATAAATCGGAAGAGTATGGAAGTAATAAAAAGCACACTGAAGAAAAAGCAAATGAACCAAGATCATTTGAAGAAGCTGTAAATTCAAAGAATTCGGATAAATGGATAATTGCAATGAATGAAGAAATGGAATCTATGAATCAATATAAAGTATGGAAGAAGGTTGAAAGGCCAAATAATAAAAGAGTTATTAGAAGTCGATGGGTTTACAAAATTAAATACGACCAAATTAATAATATTAAAAGTTACAAGGCTCGACTAGTAGCGGTTGGAGCAGGACAACAAATAGAAATAGATTATGATGAATCTTATAGTCCAGTAATAAAATGGGAATCTGTAAAAGCATTACTGGCACTGTCAGTCATTAAAAAGTCCGTCAGAAGATTCTACGATGTTAAATCTGCATATCTAAATGCAAATTTAAAAGAACAAGTATATATGGAACAACCACCTGGCTACAATGAAGATAAAAATACAGTTCTTTTACTTCAGAAGAGTATTTATGGACTCCCTCAGTCAGGAAGATGTTGGAATAAAAAAATTAATGAAGTTCTTATAAACGCAGGATTTAGAAGATTAAATTCTGATTTATGTGTCTACATGAGAAGAGAAAAGGAAAAATATATGTATATTGGCGTATACGTTGATGACATTTTGACAGTGGCAGACAGTCATGAAACAATTGAAGAATACATGAAAAATATTAAAAATGAAATTCAAGTAAAAGAAGTCACAGAAAAGAGAAAATTTTTGGGAATAGAAATAATAGAAGAGAAAAATGAACTATATTTATCTCAGAAGAATTATCTAAATAAAATTCTTAAAAAATTTGAAATGAATGAATGCAAACCTGTCAAAACTCCAGGAACGATAGGGAATAATTTAGAAGATTTGGACAATAGAACATTTAATCAAACAAAATATCAAGAGGTAATTGGACAACTATTATATTTGGCAAGAGGAACAAGGCCAGATATTGCATATTCTGTTAGCAAACTGTCACAATTTTCTAAAGATCCAAAATATGGACATTGGTGTGCAGTGAAAAGATTATTAAGATATTTACAAGGTACCAAGAATAATACTTTAAGAATGAATTCCACTAATTGTGATATAAAAATTTATACTGATTCTGGATGGTGCACAACGAAAGACAGCAAATCATTTCATGGATTTATGACAAAAATGGGCGATATTTTAATTAACTGGAGAAGCTCAAAGCAAAAATTGGTTACTCTATCGACGATGGAAGCTGAACTTCCTAGTCAAAATTCAAGAACAAAACATATCAATAGAAAATATCATTTTGTGCGAGAGGAATATGAAAATGGAAACATACTTTTGGAATACATTGAAACTAAAGAACAACCAGCTGACATTTTAACGAAAGATGTAACGCAGCAAGTCATGGATAAACATTTGGCATCAATTGGAATAACAGACGGAAATTATGAAAAATATTAATTAAAAGGGGGAATTGTTGGATGTTATTAATATTTTTAACATTAATTTATTTTGATTGACAACAAATCAGATATTGTTATATATTAATATTATGTAAGCTATGAAAAAAAAAACAGTTGTTGGTTGTTTATAAAAATATAAAAGGTTTTTGATGTATGTCAGATTTATTAAATAAAACTATATTTATATAAATATTTAATAACAGATTTCACCAACATTAGCCATTATACACGACAGAACATAAATATGACAGTTTAAATACTTGAAAACAGCATTTTGTATGTTTTTGCAAGCTGAAAACAGCTATTTTATTTTGATTTTGCAAACATAAGCCATAACACACGACATATACATGAATATGACAGTTTGTATACTTAAAAACGGTGTTTTGAACGCTTTTGCATGCTTGAAACAGCAATTTTATCTTGATTTCACCAACATTAGCCATTATACACGACAGAAACATGAATATGACAGTTTAAATACTTGAAAACAGCATTTTGTATGTTTTTGCAAGCTGAAAACAGTTATTTTATCTTGATTTTGCAAACATAAGCCATTACATACGACATATACATGAATATGACAGTTTGTATATTAAAAAACGGTGTTTTGTATGCTTTTGCATGCTTAAAACAGCAATATAATCTGGATTTCACCAACATTAGCCATTATTTATTTATTTATTTATTTATTATAATTATTACTCTACAGAAAAAATTTCCAATTACAGAGTAATTTTACATAAAGGCAGAAATGACGAAATACAGTTAAATGGACATAAAATAAGAAAACATTGCCAATTAAATTGTACTAAACTACAAGATATAATAAATTTGATTTTATAATAAATGTACTATAAACTAAAAATTACAATTATACAATTTACTTTTAAATAAATGTAGCGTATCAGAAAAATCAAGATCGTCGCAAACAGTATTGTAGACTCGAAACATTGAATTAAGAGGTGAATTATAATGTGAGTTCGTCCTAGAAAATTGACACAAAAATGTTGATGATTTTCTTATGTTACATGGTTTTACATAAAAATTTAAACATTCTGTAAGATACATATTATCAATTAAATTATTAACAACTTTATAAAGAAAAATAATTTGATGCCTAATGCGCCGGATATTTAGGGGTTCAAGCCTGAATTCCATTAATAATTCATTGTAATCCATATCAGGCCATTGGTGATGGATTCTATAATGACATATTTTACAAAATTTCTTTTGAACATTTTCGATGGCTCTGTTTTGATAAATAAAATATGGGTTCCATATTATGCAGCCATATTCAAGTTTGCTACGAACAAGTGATATAAACAGTGTTCGTAAACTGTTGATGTTAGAGAAGTTATATGTGCTACGTAACAAGAAACCCATATTTTTACAAGAGTCGGCCAACATACGGTCAATATGCAGACTAAATACAAATTTGCATTCAAAATAGATTCCAAGATCTTTAACAGATGTAACTCGATTTAAAGGAGTATTATTCATTTCGTAATTAAAGAAGATTACATCCTTTTTCCTTGAAATACTCATTACATGACATTTATCTATATTAAAATAAAGGTGATTTCTCAAAGACCATTGGTATATACAATTTATGTCTGATTGTAGTTCAAAACAATCCGCTAAAGATGAAACGCTGTGAAATAATTTGAAATCGTCCGCAAAAAGCAAGTATTTTGAAAATTTCACTACAGATACAATGTCATTTACAAACAGAAGGAATAACAAGGGCCCCAAAATAGATCCCTGTGGCACACCTGATGTAGCTAGAAAGGAGGTTGAATGGTAGCCATTAACATTTACATATTGAATTCTATTACATAAGTAAGACGAAATTAGATTTATAAGTTCAATAGAGAAACCAATAATTTGTAATTTGTAAATCAACAAAGTGTGTGAGACAGTGTCGAACGCTTTTGCAAAATCTGTGTAAATAACATCTACTTGTTGTTTGTTATCAAGAGCGTTACTAGTAAATTGTGTAAAGTTAAGTAAGTTAGTAATTGTCGAGCGATTACGTACGAAGCCGTGTTGAAAAGGGCTTATATAATTTTGCGTCTGATTTTGAATATTTTGAAAAAGTACAGATTCGAAAATTTTTGCAAAGCAGTTTAAACATGAAATTGGTCTGTAATTTCGCAGTTTGTTTCTATCGCCTGACTTAAAAATTGGGCAGATCTTAGCTACTTTCCATAGATCAGGAAACGACATAGATGCAAGAGACAAATTGAACAAATAACAGAGTGGCTCAACCAATATTTCAGAACAACCTTTTATAATAAAGATGGGAATATTATCTGGACCCGTAGATTTACTATTATTCTGTTTCTTAATAGCTAGTAATACTTCATCAGGTATAACAGATTTAATAAGAACTTGTGTATTTGAAAGAGAAGTACTATCATTCGAATTTAAATCAAGAGCATCGTTAGAATGGAAAACACTTTTAAAATAATTCGCAAAAGCTTCAGAAATGTTATCTCCGCCAGTATAAGTTAGATCATTATCAATTAGAGTTGCTGGGATACTATTACTGTTCCTTTTGCTGTTTATATAAGACCAAAGTTGATGTGGATTAACAGATATTTCACGTTAAACGTTAGCAATATAGTTTTTATACAGGTTCTTAGTAGTTTGCTTTACCTGATTTCTTAGATCTTTAAATTTATTATAGTAACACTCTAGTTTATGAGCTTGATATAGTTTGTGATAATGCTGTTTGGTTTTTATAAGTTTTATTAAGTCCGCGTTGTACCACAAAGGATACTGACGTTTTTTACTGCTTTTAAGTTTTTTTGGTATGCACTTATCAAAAATGTCATATAGCATTACATAAAAATTTTCTACAGCAACATTAATATCTATGCATTCCATAATAGAACTCCAGTCAGCATTTAGTAATAAATTGTATAACAGTTCATAGTTGCCCTGGTTAAATTGATAATAATATTCGGGTTTCGAACCAAGTTTACTTGTAGTACTACTGCTGGATAATTTAAAGTTAATTATTAAAGCTGGATGATGAACATCTTCAGATATCATTGCATCAATACAATTGCTAACATTACATGAGATATTGGAAATTGCCAAATCCAAAATTCTGCCATTAGCGTTAAGTACATTGTTAAATTGTGTCATTCCCAATAGGTTCATAAAGTTTACAAAATTTTGTACATTATTATTAATATTACCATTATGGGTGTCGACATTAATTAGATTAGGTATATTAAAATCACCCAAAATAATACATGGTGAAGTATAAATGAATGGGAGCAGCATAAGTGATTCATAAAAATCATTGTAGTCGTTATTAGTAGCATCTGGGGGTATGTACACAACAATTAAATAAATCGTGCTGTTTGTTACAGTAATTTTTACACAGATCATTTCTATATTAAAAGAATTACAAGTTAAATTTATTTAACATGAAGTTAGAAGGCCATTGACCGCCACCAGAACGCCGCCTCCTCTTGATTTGCCTGTTGATGCACGGTTGCGGTCGCTTCGGTAGACTTCAAATCGCGAATCGAATAATTCACTGTTGTTGATATTATCACTGAGCCAAGTTTCAGTGAGCGCGATGATGTTGTACACGCTAGATGTACCATTCAAATAAAGTTCAGATATTTTAGTGTTGAGTCCGCGAACGTTTTGATAATAAATGCCTGTTGTACAAATGTTATTTAGTTTTTTGCTGTCACAATACTAGGAACACCATTTTTATATTTAATAGTAATGTCATTTTCCCCACCTGCTTTTCTTCTCTCAAGTTCCTGTTTAAGTAAATTAAAATGTTGACGTTGTTTTAGAGTAGAATCATGACCGATCTTCACGTTTTTGAATTTAGATAATTCCTTTAGTTTTTTAGAATTTTTTAATATTGTAATAACCTCGATACTATTATTAAATTAAATTTTTAAAGGACGCGTTTTATTATCAGATTTTTTACCTACTCTTACTATATTTTGATCACTTGGAAGAGTAACAGTTGGTGCAGTGATTGCGATAATTTGATTCGCAATCTCTTTATCTTGATTTAGATTTTCAGGGAGGCCAAATATCATTAAATTCGAAGCTCTTTTATTTCTCTCCACTACTTCTGCAACTACACTCTCAAATTCAACTGATTTTTCGAAGCTCGTACTTTTTAGAGATACGAGTTCGCATTTAATTTCCTTAATTTGGGTTTGTAGATCGAGTAAGAGTTGTTTCAGTTCGGATGTGTTTTCATTTTTATTTTTATCGAAAGATATGTTGCATGAATCGCAGAACCACTTGAGATTTTTTGTAGAACGTAGTGTTCTAGCTTCAGTCTGAATTAAATTCGCACATTCCAAATGAAAAGCTAAGTTACATATTCCGCATTTAATCGAATTTGTTGAAGTAGCTGATTTGTTACAAATGTTGCAAATGAGCGACATCACTTATTTAGTTGTAACTGTAGATCTATAGGTTAAGTAGACTTAAACACGTTCAACTCTGTAGGCACTTGATTAACGTAAATAAACGAAATAAAATAAATTAGACTAGTTTACCGTCTTTGGAACTGGAGTAAACTAAAAACAATATACACCAAAATATTCACCATAAAATTATGTATATGACTATACCACACGATAATTTTAATTTTTGATTAAACCACAATTATTAACTGAAATGCTCACAGTAGAAAATAACAAACCGTCACTTCTTCAAAGTTCAATATTTGAACACGACAGAAACATGAATATGACAGTTTAAATACTTGAAAACAGCATTTTGTATGTTTTTGCAAGCTGAAAACAGCTATTTTATCTTCATTTTACACTCATAAGCCATTACGCATGACATATACATGTATATGACAGTTTGTATACTTAAAAACGGTGTTTTGTATGCTTTTGCATGCTTAAAACAGCAATTTTATCTTGATTTCACCAACATTAGCCATTATACACGACAGAAACATTAATATGACAGTTAAAATATTTGAAAACAGCATTTTGTATGTTTTTGCAAGCTGAAAACAGCTATTTTATCTTGATTTTGCAAACATAAGCCATTACACACGACATATACATGAATATGACAGTTTGTATACTTAAAACGGTGTTTTGTATGCTTTTCCATGCTTAAAACAGCAATTTGATCTTGATTTCACCAACATTAGCCATTATAAACGACAGAAACATGAATATGACAGTTAAAATACTTGAAAACAGCATTTTGTATGTTTTTGCAAGCTGAAAACAGCTATTTTATCTTTATTTTGCAAACATAAGCCATTACACACGACATATACACGAATATAACAGTTTGTATACTTAAAAACGGTGTTTTGTATACTTTTGCATGCTTAAAACAGCAATTTTATCTTGATTTTACTAACATTAGCCATTATGAATAAAAACCAGATGTTGGAGAAGCAGTCAATTTAATAAAATCCAATAAATACACCAACGTTTCGACTGCTAATCAGTCTTCATCAGGGTGCTGATACAAACAAACAAACAATAAATAAACATACATATATCAAGGTAAGCAGACTTACATAATTGGTTATTTAAAAAATAAAGAATATCATGTAAAAAATTATTTTACAGAAATCTGTCGTCAAAAAAGGATAAAATACACACTCAAACATGTTACTTAACAGTCATCAACTAACTGACTAATGCAAGAAGTTTCTAGTGAAGTAATCGTACAGAGATGCAAGGAACCACTCTTCAGCCAATCAAGGGCTTGCAGGACAAAATACAGGATTAGACAAAACCTTAATAACTAAAATAATATCACAGTTGAAATATCACCAGAATGTTGAAATGTACACAAATGAAATAAACTAATTATTGTAACAATAACTGTCCATAATGTTTTGTTATAATCCCAGAATACATGAAGCTGAGATTTTGGATATCTGTTTGTGCATTCACTGCTTTTTTATTTCTTTGGATGTGTAGCATTTCCATGGTTAACCGTTTATTTAAGTTCTTTTCAGTGGCAAGTATTGTGGTGTTCTCAAAGTCAAAAGCGTGCTTCTCTACCTGACTATGTTCCACTAAGGCACACTTAGCGCTCAAATTCGGTTTTTCACAGTTCCTTTTGTGTTCTTTCAATCTGGTACTCAAATATCTTTTAGTTTGTTCTATATAGACTTGGTCGCAATCTTTACATGGAATCTTGTAAATTATGTTGGATCTTTGCATCGTGTCTATAGGGGTTTTGGTATTACTGAACAAATTATTTACTGTTTTGTACTGTTTAAAAGTGATGTTGATGTTCAGATGACGTGACAAAGTATTTCTGACTTTATGAGATAAGTCAGAAATGAACGGAATGGTGCAGTAATAATTGTTAGTGTCTGTAGGTGGGGAGCGTGGAGGTTTGGGGTTGTTTGTGTTGAGGATGCGGTTTACAAGGGTTTTAGGGTAATTATTTATAAGAAGTAGTTGCTTGATCTTCATCTCGACCTCGGTGTAGAAGCATTCTGACGTAAGTTTCAGCGCCCGATTTTTTAAATTTACCGCTAAGTTAATCAGTTGGTGTCGCGGATGGTGTGAATGGTAGTTCAGATATCTTGTTGTAGATGTCGGCTTTTGATACCATTTTGACAAAATGTCACCTTCTTCTTGTCTAATTAGAAGCATGTCAAGAAATGGTATTTTACCTTCACTCTCAACTTCCATCGTGAACTGTAGGTGTTTGTCGTAGCTGTTGAAAACTTGTAGAATGGTTTCTTTTTGGTCAGACGGTATAGCTGTGATGATGTCGTCAACGTACTTCTTGATAAATGGGATAGGAAAAGGTAGGATGGAGACACAATGCTGAACTAATCGATCCATGACTAGATTAGCGATCACAGGACTTAGGCTGGAACCCATTGCAGTACCAAATTGTTGCAGGTAGAAAGTGCCATTGAAGCAAAAGAAGCTGTTGTTGTACCAGAACTCTATTAGTTGTAAGAATTCACTTAGTGGTATGTCTGTTTTCTTACTAATTATATCCCATTTCTCTTCTATCACTTGTAGAATGAGGTTGAGGGGCACATTAGTGAACAACGAGACTACATCTAGTGAAATTAGTATGTATCCAGGATCTAGTTTAACAGTCGATTTGAAGGTAGCGAACTCAAAGGAACTCTTCACATGGAAGTCATCATTTTCTAGTCCGCTAAGTAAACCAGCTAGATACTTGGAGATGTTAGATGTAGGGCCATTGATTCCGGAAACGATCGGACGTAGTGGTAGATCAGTTTTATGAACCTTGATGTTTCCGTAAATGCATGGTGCAATAGCAGTGTCTTGTGTTAACCTAGTTTTAGTGATCTTATCTATGTAGTTCTTGTCATGTAGTTTTTTAATAAGTGAATTGTTCTTGTTTTGTATTTTAGTGGTTAGGTCTTTGTTAACTACTTTATATGTTGTGGAGTCGGATAAAAGATCATTCATTTTGTTGTTGTAGTCCTCGGTGCTAATAGCTACCGTTTTGTTGCCTTTATCTGCTCTAACTATAAGAACTTCTGTGTGATTATTTTTCAGAAATTTCTTCGTTTTATTGTAATCTAGTGTTAAATGTGACATGTTGTTCTTGTCGTGTGTTCTGTGTAGATGATTGGTGATGTTATTTGCAACGTTAGCTCTTACATTATTTTTTAATTCATTGTCTGTTGTTGAACTTATCATAAAACTGATCTACCACTACGTCCGATCGTTTCCGGAATCAATGGCCCTACATCTAACATCTCCAAGTATCTAGCTGGTTTACTTAGCGGACTAGAAAATGATGACTTCCATGTGAAGAGTTCCTTTGAGTTCGCTACCTTCAAATCGACTGTTAAACTAGATCCTGGATACATACTAATTTCACTAGATGTAGTCTCGTTGTTCACTAATGTGCCCCTCAACCTCATTCTACAAGTGATAGAAGAGAAATGGGATATAATTAGTAAGAAAACAGACATACCACTAAGTGAATTCTTACAACTAATAGAGTTCTGGTACAACAACAGCTTCTTTTGCTTCAATGGCACTTTCTACCTGCAACAATTTGGTACTGCAATGGGTTCCAGCCTAAGTCCTGTGATCGCTAATCTAGTCATGGATCGATTAGTTCAGCATTGTGTCTCCATCCTACCTTTTCCTATCCCATTTATCAAGAAGTACGTTGACGACATCATCACAGCTATACCGTCTGACCAAAAAGAAACCATTCTACAAGTTTTCAACAGCTACGACAAACACCTACAGTTCACGATGGAAGTTGAGAGTGAAGGTAAAATACCATTTCTTGACATGCTTCTAATTAGACAAGAAGAAGGTGACATTTTGTCAAAATGGTATCAAAAGCCGACATCTACAACAAGATATCTGAACTACCATTCACACCATCCGCGACACCAACTGATTAACTTAGCGGTAAATTTAAAAAATCGGGCGCTGAAACTTACGTCAGAATGCTTCTACACCGAGGTCGAGATGAAGATCAAGCAACTACTTCTTATAAATAATTACCCTAAAACCCTTGTAAACCGCATCCTCAACACAAACAACCCCAAACCTCCACGCTCCCCACCTACAGACACTAACAATTATTACTGCACCATTCCGTTCATTTCTGACTTATCTCATAAAGTCAGAAATACTTTGTCACGTCATCTGAACATCAACATCACTTTTAAACAGTACAAAACAGTAAATAATTTGTTCAGTAATACCAAAACCCCTATAGACACGATGCAAAGATCCAACATAATTTACAAGATTCCATGTAAAGATTGCGACCAAGTCTATATAGGACAAACTAAAAGATATTTGAGTACCAGATTGAAAGAACACAAAAGGAACTGTGAAAAACCGAATTTGAGCGCTAAGTGTGCCTTAGTGGAACATAGTCAGGTAGAGAAGCACGCTTTTGACTTTGAGAACACCACAATACTTGCCACTGAAAAGAACTTAAATAAACGGTTAACCATGGAAATGCTACACATCCAAAGAAATAAAAAAGCAGTGAATGCACAAACAGATATCCAAAATCTCAGCTCCATGTATTCTGGGATTATAACAAAACATTATGGACAGTTATTGTTACAATAATTAGTTTATTTCATTTGTGTACATTTCAACATTCTGGTGATATTTCAACTGTGATATTATTTTAGTTATTAAGGTTTTGTCTAATCCTGTATTTTGTCCTGCAAGCCCTTGATTGGCTGAAGAGTGGTTCCTTGCATCTCTGTACGATTACTTCACTAGAAACTTCTTGCATTAGTCAGTTAGTTGATGACTGTTAAGTAACATGTTTGAGTGTGTATTTTATCCTTTTTTGACGACAGATTTCTGTAAAATAGTTTTTTACATGATATTCTTTATTTTTTAAATAACCAATTATGTAAGTCTGCTTACCTTGATATATGTATGTTTATTTATTGTTTGTTTGTTTGTATCAGCACCCTGATGAAGACTGATTAGCAGTCGAAACGTTGGTGTATTTATTGGATTTTATTAAATTGACTGCTTCTCCAACATCTGGTTTTTATTCATTCAACATCCAGTCGAGAAACAACCCATCTATTAGCCATTATACAGGACAGAAACATGAATATGACAGTTTAAATACTTGAAAACAGCATTTTGTATGTCTTTGCAAGCTGAAAACAGTTATTTTATCTTGATTTTGCAAACATAAGCCATTACATACGACATATACATGAATATGACAGTTTGTATATTAAAAAACGGTGTTTTGTATGCTTTTGCATGCTTAAAACAGCAATATAATCTGGATTTCACCAACATTAGCCATTATACACGACAGAAACATGAATATGACAGTTTAAATACTTGAAAACAGCATTTTGTATGTTTTTGCAAGCTGAAAACAGCTATTTTATCTTCATTTTGCAAACATAAGCCATTACGCACGACATATACATGTATATGACAGTTTGTATACTTAAAAACGGTGTTTTGTACGCTTTTGCATGCTTAAAACAGCAATTTTATCTTGATTTCACCAATATTAGCCATTATACACGACAGAAACTTGAATATGACCGTTTAAATACTTGAAAACAGCATTTTGTATCTTTTTGCAAGCTGAAAACAGCTATTTTATCTTGATTTTGCAAACATAAGCCATTACACATGACATATACATGAATATGACAGTTTTTATACTTAAAAACGGTGTTTTGTATACTTTTGCATGCTTAAAACAGCAATTTTATGTTGATTTCACAAAAATTAGCCATTATACACGACAGAAACATGAATATGACCGTTTAAATACTTGAAAACAGCATTTTGTATGTTTTTGCAAGCTGAAAACAGCTATTTTATCTTGATTTTGCAAACATAAGCCATTACACATGACATATACATGAATATGAGGGTTTGTATACTTAAAAACGGTGTTTTGTATGCTTTTGCATGCTTAAAACAGCAATTTTATCTTGATTTCACCAACATTAGCCATTATTCACGACAGAAACATGAATATGACAGTTTAAATACTTGAAAACAGCATTTTGTATGTTTTTGCAAGCTGAAAACAGCTATTTTACCTTGATTTTGCAAACATAAGCCATTACACACGACATATACATGAATATGACAGTTTGTATACTTAAAAACGGTGTTTTGTATGCTTTTGCATGCTTAAAACAGCACTTTTATCTTCATTTCACCAACATTAGCCATTATACACGACAGAAACATGAATATGACAGTTTAAATACTTGAAAACAGCATTTTGTATGTTTTTGCAAGCTAAAAACAGCTATTTTATCTTGATTTTGCAAACATAAGCCATTACACACGACATATACATGAATATGACAGTTTGTATACTTAAAAACGATGTTTTGTATGCTTTTGCATGCTTAAAACAGCAATTTTATCTTGATTTCACCAACATTAGCCATTATACACGACAGAAACATTAATATGACAGTTAAAATACTTGAAAACAGCATTTTGTATGTTTTTGCAAGCTAAAAACAGCTATTTTATCTTGATTTTGCAAACATAAGCCATTACACACGACATATACATGAATATGACAGTTTGTATACTTAAAAACGGTGTTTTGTATGCTTTTGCATGCTTAAAACAGTAATTTTATCTTGATTTCACCAACATTAGCCATTATACACAAAAGAAACATGAATATGACAGTTAAAATACTTGAAAGCAGCATTTTGTATGTTTTTGCAAGCTGAAAACAGCTATTTTATCTTGATTTTGCAAACATAAGCCATTACACATGACATATACATGAATATGACAGTTTGTATACTTAAAAACGGTGTTTTGTATGCTTTTGCATGCTTAAAACAGCAATTTTATCTTGATTTCACCAACATTAGCCATTATACACGACAGAACATGAATATGACAGTTTAAATACTTGAAAACAGCATTTTGTATGTTTTTGGAAGCTAAAAACAGCTATTTTATCTTGATTTTGCAAACATAAGCCATTACACATGACATATAAATGAATATGACAGATTGTATACTTAAAAACGGTGTTTTGTATGCTGTTGCATGCTTAAATCAGCAATTTTATCTTGATTTTACCAACATTAGCCATAATACACGACAGAAACTTGAATATGACAGTTTAAATACTTGAAAACAGCAATCTTGATTTCACCAACATTAGCCATTATACACGACAGAAACATTAATATAATAGTTAAAATACTTGAAAACAGCATTTTGTATGTTTTTGCAAGCTGAAAACAGCTATTTTATCTTGATTTTGCAAACATAAGCCATTACACACGACATATACATGAATATGACAGTTTGTATACTTAAAACGGTGTTTTGTATGCTTTTCCATGCTTAAAACTGCAATTTGATCTTGATTTCACCAACATTAGCCATTATAAACGACAGAAACATGAATATGACAGTTAAAATACTTGAAAACAGCATTTTGTATGTTTTTGCAAGCTGAAAACAGCTATTTTATCTTCATTTTGCAAACATAAGCCATTACACACGACATATACATGAATATGACAGTTTGTATACTTAAAAACGGTGTTTTGTACGCTTTTGCATGCTCAAAACAGCAATTTTATCTTGATTTCACCAACATTAGCCATTATACACGACAGAAACATGAATATGACAGTTTAAATACTTGAAAACAGCATTTTGTATGTTTTTGCAAGCTGAAAGCAGCTATTTTATCTTGATTTTGCAAACATAAGCCATTACACATGACATATACATGAATATGACAGTTTGTATACTTAAAAAAGGTGTTTTGTATGCTTTTGCATGCTTAAAACAGCAATTTTATCTTGATTTCACCAACATTAGCTATTATTCACGACAGAAACATGAATATGACAGTTTAAATACTTGAAAACAGCATTTTGTATGTTTTTGCAAGCTGAAAACAGCTATTTTACCTTGATTTTGCAAACATAAGCCATTACACACGACATATACATGAATATGACAGTTTGTATACTTAAAAACGGTGTTTTGTATGCTTTTGCATGCTTAAAACAGCACTTTTATCTTCATTTCACCAACATTAGCCATTATACACGACAGAAACATGAATATGACAGTTTAAATACTTGAAAACAGCATTTTGTATGTTTTTGCAAGCTAAAAACAGCTATTTTATCTTGATTTTGCAAACATAAGCCATTACACACGACATATACATGAATATGACAGTTTGTATACTTTAAAACGTTGTTTTGTATGCTTTTGCATGCTTAAAACAGCAATTTTATCTTGATTTCACCAACATTAGCCATTATACACGACAGAAACATGAATATGACAGTTAAAATACTTGAAAACAGCATTTTGTATGTTTTTGCAAGCTGAAAACAGCTATTTTATCTTCATTTTGCAAACATAAGCCCTTACGCACGACATATACATGTATATGACAGTTTGTATACTTAAAAACGGTGTTTTGTACGCTTTTGCATGCTTAAAACAACAATTTTATCTTGATTTCACCAATATTAGCCATTATACACGACAGAAACTTGAATATGACCGTTTAAATACTTGAAAACAGCATTTTGTATCTTTTTGCAAGCTGAAAACAGCTATTTTATCTTGATTTTGCAAACATAAGCCATTACACATGACATATACATGAATATGAGGGTTTGTATACTTAAAAACGGTGTTTTGTATGCTTTTGCATGCTTAAAACAGCAATTTTATCTTGATTGCACCAACATTAGCCATTATTCACGACAGAAACATGAATATGACAGTTTAAATACTTGAAAACAGCATTTTGTATGTTTTTGCAAGCTGAAAACAGCTATTTTACCTTGATTTTGCAAACATAAGCCATTACACAGGACATATACATGAATATGACAGTTTGTATACTTAAAAACGGTGTTTTGTATGCTTTTGCATGCTTAAAACAGCACTTTTATCTTCATTTCACCAACATTAGCCATTATACACGACAGAAACATGAATATGACAGTTTAAATACTTGAAAACAGCATTTTGTATGTTTTTGCAAGCTAAAAACAGCTATTTTATCTTGATTTTGCAAACATAAGCCATTACACACGACATATACATGAATATGACAGTTTGTATACTTAAAAACGGTGTTTTGCATGCTTTTGCATGCTTAAAACAGCAATTTTATCTTGATTTCACCAACATTAGCCATTATACACGACAGAAACATGAATATGACAGTTTAAATACTTGAAAACAGCATTTTGTATGTTTTTGCAAGCTGAAAACAGCTATTTTATTTTGATTTTGCAAACATAAGCCATTACACACGACATATACATGAATATGACAGTTTGTATACTTAAAAACGGTGTTTTGTACGCTTTTGCATGCTTGAAACAGCAATTTTATCTTGATTTCACCAACATTAGCCATTATACACGACAGAAACATGAATATGACAGTTTAAATACTTGAAAACAGCATTTTGTATGTTTTTGCAAGCTGAAAACAGTTATTTTATCTTGATTTTGCAAACATAAGCCATTACATACGACATATACATGAATATGACAGTTTGTATATTAAAAAACGGTGTTTTGTATGCTTTTGCATGCTTAAAACAGCAATATAATCTGGATTTCACCAACATTAGCCATTATACACGACAGAAACATGAATATGACAGTTTAAATACTTGAAAACAGCATTTTGTATGTTTTTGCAAACTGAAAACAGCTATTTTATCTTCATTTTGCAAACATAAGCCATTACGCACGACATATACATGTATATGACAGTTTGTATACTTAAAAACGGTGTTTTGTACGCTTTTGCATGCTTAAAACAGCAATTTTATCTTGATTTCACCAATATTAGCCATTATACACGACAGAAACTAGAATATGACCGTTTAAATACTTGAAAACAGCATTTTGTATCTTTTTGCAAGCTGAAAACAGCTATTTTATCTTGATTTTGCAAACATAAGCCATTACACATGACATATACATGAATATGACAGTTTTTATACTTAAAAACGGTGTTTTGTATACTTTTGCATGCTTAAAACAGCAATTTTATGTTGATTTCACCAAAATTAGCCATTATACACGACAGAAACATGAATATGACCGTTTAAATACTTGAAAACAGCATTTTGTATGTTTTTGCAAGCTGAAAACAGCTATTTTATCTTGATTTTGCAAACATAAGCCATTACACATGACATATACATGAATATGAGGGTTTGTATACTTAAAAACGGTGTTTTGTATGCTTTTGCATGCTTAAAACAGCAATTTTATCTTGATTTCACCAACATTAGCCATTATTCACGACAGAAACATGAATATGACAGTTTAAATACTTGAAAACAGCATTTTGTATGTTTTTGCAAGCTGAAAACAGCTATTTTACCTTGATTTTGCAAACATAAGCCATTACACACGACATATACATGAATATGACAGTTTGTATACTTAAAAACGGTGTTTTGTATGCTTTTGCATGCTTAAAACAGCACTTTTATCTTCATTTCACCAACATTAGCCATTATACACGACAGAAACATGAATATGACAGTTTAAATACTTGAAAACAGCATTTTGTATGTTTTTGCAAGCTAAAAACAGCTATTTTATCTTGATTTTGCAAACATAAGCCATTACACACGACATATACATGAATATGACAGTTTGTATACTTAAAAACGATGTTTTGTATGCTTTTGCATGCTTAAAACAGCAATTTTATCTTGATTTCACCAACATTAGCCATTATACACGACAGAAACATTAATATGACAGTTAAAATACTTGAAAACAGCATTTTGTATGTTTTTGCAAGCTAAAAACAGCTATTTTATCTTGATTTTGCAAACATAAGCCATTACACACGACATATACATGAATATGACAGTTTGTATACTTAAAAACGGTGTTTTGTATGCTTTTGCATGCTTAAAACAGTAATTTTATCTTGATTTCACCAACATTAGCCATTATACACGAAAGAAACATGAATATGACAGTTAAAATACTTGAAAGCAGCATTTTGTATGTTTTTGCAAGCTGAAAACAGCTATTTTATCTTGATTTTGCAAACATAAGCCATTACACATGACATATACATGAATATGACAGTTTGTATACTTAAAAACGGTGTTTTGTATGCTTTTGCATGCTTAAAACAGCAATTTTATCTTGATTTCACCAACATTAGCCATTATACACGACAGAACATGAATATGACAGTTTAAATACTTGAAAACAGCATTTTGTATGTTTTTGGAAGCTAAAAACAGCTATTTTATCTTGATTTTGCAAACATAAGCCATTACACATGACATATAAATGAATATGACAGATTGTATACTTAAAAACGGTGTTTTGTATGCTGTTGCATGCTTATATCAGCAATTTTATCTTGATTTTACCAACATTAGCCATAATACACGACAGAAACATGAATATGACAGTTTAAATACTTGAAAACAGCAATCTTGATTTCACCAACATTAGCCATTATACACGACAGAAACATTAATATAATAGTTAAAATACTTGAAAACAGCATTTTGTATGTTTTTGCAAGCTGAAAACAGCTATTTTATCTTGATTTTGCAAACATAAGCCATTACACACGACATATACATGAATATGACAGTTTGTATACTTAAAACGGTGTTTTGTATGCTTTTCCATGCTTAAATCTGCAATTTGATCTTGATTTCACCAACATTAGCCATTATAAACGACAGAAACATGAATATGACAGTTAAAATACTTGAAAACAGCATTTTGTATGTTTTTGCAAGCTGAAAACAGCTATTTTATCTTCATTTTGCAAACATAAGCCATTACACACGACATATACATGAATATGACAGTTTGTATACTTAAAAACGGTGTTTTGTACGCTTTTGCATGCTCAAAACAGCAATTTTATCTTGATTTCACCAACATTAGCCATTATACACGACAGAAACATGAATATGACAGTTTAAATACTTGAAAACAGCATTTTGTATGTTTTTGCAAGCTGAAAGCAGCTATTTTATCTTGATTTTGCAAACATAAGCCATTACACATGACATATACATGAATATGACAGTTTGTATACTTAAAAAAGGTGTTTTGTATGCTTTTGCATGCTTAAAACAGCAATTTTATCTTGATTTCACCAACATTAGCCATTATTCACGACAGAAACATGAATATGACAGTTTAAATACTTGAAAACAGCATTTTGTATGTTTTTGCAAGCTGAAAACAGCTATTTTACCTTGATTTTGCAAACATAAGCCATTACACACGACATATACATGAATATGACAGTTTGTATACTTAAAAACGGTGTTTTGTATGCTTTTGCATGCTTAAAACAGCACTTTTATCTTCATTTCACCAACATTAGCCATTATACACGACAGAAACATGAATATGACAGTTTAAATACTTGAAAACAGCATTTTGTATGTTTTTGCAAGCTAAAAACAGCTATTTTATCTTGATTTTGCAAACATAAGCCATTACACACGACATATACATGAATATGACAGTTTGTATACTTTAAAACGTTGTTTTGTATGCTTTTGCATGCTTAAAACAGCAATTTTATCTTGATTTCACCAACATTAGCCATTATACACGACAGAAACATGAATATGACAGTTAAAATACTTGAAAACAGCATTTTGTATCTTTTTGCAAGCTGAAAACAGCTATTTTATCTTGATTTTGCAAACATAAGCCATTACACATGACATATACATGAATATGAGGGTTTGTATACTTAAAAACGGTGTTTTGTATGCTTTTGCATGCTTAAAACAGCAATTTTATCTTGATTTCACCAACATTAGCCATTATTCACGACAGAAACATGAATATGACTGTTTAAATACTTGAAAACAGCATTTTGTATGTTTTTGCAAGCTGAAAACAGCTATTTTACCTTGATTTTGCAAACATAAGCCATTACACACGACATATACATGAATATGACAGTTTTTATACTTAAAAACGGTGTTTTGTATACTTTTGCATGCTTAAAACAGCAATTTTATGTTGATTTCTCCAAAATTAGCCATTATACACGACAGAAACATGAATATGACCGTTTAAATACTTGAAAACAGCATTTTGTATGTTTTTGCAAGCTGAAAACAGCTATTTTATCTTGATTTTGCAAACATAAGCCATTACACATGACATATACATGAATATGAGGGTTTGTATACTTAAAAACGGTGTTTTGTATGCTTTTGCATGCTTAAAACAGCAATTTTATCTTGATTGCACCAACATTAGCCATTATACACGAAAGAAACATGAATATGACAGTTAAAATACTTGAAAGCAGCATTTTGTATGTTTTTGCAAGCTGAAAACAGCTATTTTATCTTGATTTTGCAAACATAAGCCATCACACATGACATATACATGAATATGACAGTTTGTATACTTAAAAACGGTGTTTTGTATGCTTTTGCATGCTTAAAACAGCAATTTTATCTTGATTTCACCAACATTAGCCATTATACACGACAGAACATGAATATGACAGTTTAAATACTTGAAAACAGCATTTTGTATGTTTTTGGAAGCTAAAAACAGCTATTTTATCTTGATTTTGCAAACATAAGCCATTACACATGACATATAAATGAATATGACAGATTGTATACTTAAAAACGGTGTTTTGTATGCTGTTGCATGCTTAAATCAGCAATTTTATCTTGATTTTACCAACATTAGCCATAATACACGACAGAAACATGAATATGACAGTTTAAATACTTGAAAACAGCAATCTTGATTTCACCAACATTAGCCATTATAAACGACAGAAACATGAATATGACAGTTAAAATACTTGAAAACAGCATTTTGTATGTTTTTGCAAGCTGAAAACAGCTATTTTATCTTCATTTTGCAAACATAAGCCATTACACACGACATATACATGAATATGACAGTTTGTATACTTAAAAACGGTGTTTTGTACGCTTTTGCTTGCTCAAAACAGCAATTTTATCTTGATTTCACCAACATTAGCCATTATACACGACAGAAACATGAATATGACAGTTTAAATACTTGAAAACAGCATTTTGTATGTTTTTGCAAGCTGAAAACAGCTATTTTATCTTGATTTTGCAAACATAAGCCATTACACACGACATATAAATGAATATGACAGTTTGTATACTTAAAAACGGGGTTTTGTATGCTTTTGCATGCTTAAAGCAGCAATTTTATCTTGATTTCACCAACATTAGCCATTATACACTACAGAAACATTAATATGACAGTTAAAATACTTGAAAACAGCATTTTGTATGTTTTTGCAAGCTAAAAACAGCTATTTTATCTTGATTTTGCAAACATAAGCCATTACACACGACATATACATGAATATGACAGTTTGTTTACTTAAAAACGGTGTTTTGTATGCTTTTGCATGCTTAAAACAGCAATTTTATCTTGATTTCACCAACATTAGCCATTATACACGACAGAAACATGAATATGACAGTTAAAATACTTGAAAGCAGCATTTAGTATGTTTTTGCAAGCTGAAAACAGCTATTTTATCTTGATTTTGCAAACATAAGCTATTACACACGACATATACATGAATATGACAGTTTGTATACTTAAAAACGGTGTTTTGTATGCTTCTGCATGCTTAAAACAGCAATTTTATATTAATTTCACCAACATTAGCCATTATACATGACAGAAACATAAATATGACAGTTTAAATACTTGAAAACAGCATTTTGTATGTTTTTGCAAGCTGAAAGCAGCTATTTTATCTTGATTTTGCAAACATAAGCCATTACACATGACATATACTTGAATATGAGGGTTTATATACTTAAAAACGGTGTTTTGTATGCTTTTGCATGCTTAAAACAGCAATTTTATCTTGATTTCACCAACATTAGCCATTATTCACGACAGAAACATGAATATGACAGTTTAAATACTTGAAAACAGCATTTTGTATGTTTTTGCAAGCTGAAAACAGCTATTTTACCTTGATTTTGCAAACATAAGCCATTACACACGACATATACATGAATATGACAGTTTGTATACTTAAAAACGGTGTTTTGTATGCTTTTGCATGCTTAAAACAGCACTTTTATCTTCATTTCACCAACATTAGCCATAATACACGACAGAAACATGAATATGACAGTTTAAATACTTGAAAACAGCATTTTGTATGTTTTTGCAAGCTGAAAACAGCTATTTTATCTTGATTTTGCAAACATAAGCCATTACACACGACATATACATGAATATGACAGTTTGTATACTTAAAAACGATGTTTTGTATGCTTTTGCATGCTTAAAACAGCAATTTTATCTTGATTTCACCAACATTAGCCATTATACACGACAGAAACATTAATATGACAGTTAAAATACTTGAAAACAGCATTTTGTATGTTTTTGCAAACTAAAAACAGCTATTTTATCTTGATTTTGCAAACATAAGCCATTACACACGACATATACATGAATATGACAGTTTGTATACTTAAAAACGGTGTTTTGTATGCTTTTGCATGCTTAAAACAGCAATTTTATCTTGATTTCACCAACATTAGCCATTATACACGAAAGAAACATGAATATGACAGTTAAAATACTTGAAAGCAGCATTTTGTATGTTTTTGCAAGCTGAAAACAGCTATTTTATCTTGATTTTGCAAACATAAGCCATTACACACGACATATACATGAATATGACAGTTTGTATACTTAAAAACGGTGTTTTGTATGCTTTTGCATGCTTAAAACAGCAATTTTATCTTGATTTCACCAACATTAGCCATTATACACGACAGAACATGAATATGACAGTTTAAATACTTGAAAACAGCATTTTGTATGTTTTTGGAAGCTAAAAACAGCTATTTTATCTTGATTTTGCAAACATAAGCCATTACTCAAGACATATAAATGAATATGACAGATTGTATACTTAAAAACGGTGTTTTGTATGATGTTGCATGCTTAAAACAGCAATTTTATCTTGATTTTACCAACATTAGCCATTATACACGACAGAAACATGAATATGACAGTTTAAATACTTGAAAACAGCAATCTTGATTTCACCAACATTAGCCATTATACAAGACAGAAACATTAATATGATAGTTAAAATACTTGAAAACAGCATTTTGTATGTTTTTGCAAGCTGAAAACAGCTATTTTATCTTGATTTTGCAAACATAAGCCATTACACACGACATATACATGAATATGACAGTTTGTATACTTAAAACGGTGTTTTGTATGCTTTTCTATGCTTAAAACTGCAATTTGATCTTGATTTCACCAACATTAGCCATTATAAACAACAGAAACATGAATATGACAGTTAAAATACTTGAAAACAGCATTTTGTATGTTTTTGCAAGCTGAAAACAGCTATTTTATCTTGATTTTGCAAACATAAGCCATTACACACGACATATACATGAATATGACAGTTTGTATACTTAAAAACGATGTTTTGTATGCTTTTGCATGCTTAAAACAGCAATTTTATCTTGATTTCACCAACATTAGCCATTATACACGACAGAAACATTAATATGACAGTTAAAATACTTGAAAACAGCATTTTGTATGTTTTTGCAAGCTAAAAACAGCTATTTTATCTTGATTTTGCAAACATAAGCCATTACACACGACATATACATGAATATGACAGTTTGTATACTTAAAAACGGTGTTTTGTATGCTTTTGCATGCTTAAAACAGTAATTTTATCTTGATTTCACCAACATTAGCCATTATACACGAAAGAAACATGAATATGACAGTTAAAATACTTGAAAGCAGCATTTTGTATGTTTTTGCAAGCTGAAAACAGCTATTTTATCTTGATTTTGCAAACATAAGCCATTACACATGACATATACATGAATATGACAGTTTGTATACTTAAAAACGGTGTTTTGTATGCTTTTGCATGCTTAAAACAGCAATTTTATCTTGATTTCACCAACATAAGCCATTATACACGACAGAACATGAATATGACAGTTTAAATACTTGAAAACAGCATTTTGTATGTTTTTGGAAGCTAAAAACAGCTATTTTATCTTGATTTTGCAAACATAAGCCATTACACATGACATATAAATGAATATGACAGATTGTATACTTAAAAACGGTGTTTTGTATGCTGTTGCATGCTTAAATCAGCAATTTTATCTTGATTTTACCAACATTAGCCATAATACACGACAGAAACATGAATATGACAGTTTAAATACTTGAAAACAGCAATCTTGATTTCACCAACATTAGCCATTATACACGACAGAAACATTAATATAATAGTTAAAATACTTGAAAACAGCATTTTGTATGTTTTTGCAAGCTGAAAACAGCTATTTTATCTTGATTTTGCAAACATAAGCCATTACACACGACATATACATGAATATGACAGTTTGTATACTTAAAACGGTGTTTTGTATGCTTTTCCATGCTTAAATCTGCAATTTGATCTTCATTTCACCAACATTAGCCATTATAAACGACAGAAACATGAATATGACAGTTAAAATACTTGAAAACAGCATTTTGTATGTTTTTGCAAGCTGAAAACAGCTATTTTATCTTCATTTTGCAAACATAAGCCATTACACACGACATATACATGAATATAATAATAATAATGTTTATTATTCAACAGGACAGTGTCCCAATTACAGAATAATATAAAAGTTTCTTACAGTAGAGAGTAATAATGAATATAACTATAGAAATTTATTGAATAGTACTGTCTAATATAGATTTAAATTCATTTATACTAATACTAAAATCTAGCTTAGAACAAACAGAGTTATAAGAACGGCACATCGAAATGATTGGAGAATTAAAATGATAATTACTTTTAGATAAATTACAAATGAACGTATTGTTGCAACGAGTATGGTGTGTATTAACATAAAAGTTTAATTTAGATAGCAAGTGAGAATCGTCGACGATGCAATTTACAATTTTAAATAAAAACAAAAGTTGATTTTTCAGACGCCTGTTTGAGAGAGGTTCAAGGTTGAAAATATTAAGTAAAGAGCCATAGTCACAGTCAGGCCAGTAACGAAATATTCTATAAAAAATTGTTTTGCAATATTTTTTTTGAATACCCTCAATAGCTCTAATTAGATATTCTTGCGACGGATTCCAAATTATAGACGAATATTCCAACTTACTGACAATCAAAGCTAGAAATAGTGAGTTAAAGCATTGTACATTTTTAAAATCTTTAGTTGCGCGTAAGATAAAACCTAATAATTTATAGCAGGAATTAATTACTAATTCAGCATGAGGAACAAATGAAAGTTTCTGGTCTAAATGAAGACCAAGATCTTTAATCATGGTTGTACGACATAAAAGCGCGTTGTTCATGTGGTAGTCAAAAGAAATTAAAATAGGCTTTCTAGTGAACGACATAATTTGACATTTGCTAATGTTGAAGTGCAAATGATTGACAAGTGACCACTGATATATGGTGTTTAAATCAATTTGTAGTAAGTTACAATCATCAGTACTGGATACGGTGCGATACAATTTAAAATCATCCGCGTACATAAGAAAGTTGGAATGTTTGATTGTTTTGGAGATGTCATTGATAAAAATTATGAAAAATAAAGGGCCTAACACGGAGCCCTGTGGGACTCCGGAGCTTGCAATAAAGTTCGACGATACATATCCGTTACAAAAAACATACTGAATTCTATTATTTAGATAGGATTCACATAAATGGTAAAGATTGTTAGAGAAACCGATTTTCTTTAATTTATAGAGTAGAATTGGATGATTAACGGTGTCGAACGCTTTCGAAAAGTCGGTGTATATAACGTCGATTTGATTTTTGTTCTCAAATTCATCAAAAATAAATTGCACGAAATTTGTAAGATTTGTTACAGTTGATCGACGACTAATAAAACCGTGTTGGAATGTGCTGATATAATTTCTAATTTGAGAATGAATGTGCTTAAATAGTATGTTTTCAAAGATTTTTGATATTGAATTTAAGCATGATATAGGTCGGTAGTTGTTAATGTTACTCTTTTTACCACTTTTAAATATCGGACAGATTTTAGAGCGCTTCCAACTTTCTGGAAATGTACTGGTAGTTAAGCTTAAATTGAATAGCACGTGTAATGGATAGATTAAAGATTCCATGCATCCTTTGTAAATGTAGATAGGGATATTATCTGGACCTACAGATCTAGTGTTTTTTTTGAGTTTTTATAGCTTTTGATATGTCAGTAAGAGAGATTTCAGAAATTGTAATTAGATTGCATAATGAATCATCAATATTTATATTTGAATAATCAATATTACTTTGATTATTACTGTAGGAGCTTTGAAAAAATTCAGCAAAAGCATTAACTATGTCAGGACCACTGTTTAATTCCTCATCGTTGTAATTCATTAAGGATGGAATTTTGGATGAATTTTTTTTATTATTGATAAAGTCCCAGAAATTTTTAGGGCAACTTGTGATGTCATCCTGTACAGAATTTAAGTAGGCTTTATGAGCGTCCCTAATTAATATTTTAACTATTGACCTCGTTGATTTGTATTGTTGTAAGTAGTAGTTGGAATTATGTTTTCTATAAAGTTTCCTAAAGTGATCTTTAAGCTTTAATTTTTTTATTATCTCGCGAGTGAACCAATTAGGATAATTACTGTTGCGTGTTTCAAGTTTCGGAATACATCTGTTAAGTATGTTATACATTGCATCGTAAAACTTATTCACTGCTAAGTTTACATCTGTGTATGATTCTAAACAACTCCAATCAAATTCATTTAGTAATCTGTACAGTAGAACATAATCACCTTTTTTAAAGTTATAGAGTACATTTGGTTTAGGTTTAAGTTTGGAGTAAGTAGACTCAGAAATTTTACATTCAATGTATAAAGGAGGATGATGATGATCTACTGGCAGAAGATTAAATATACTTTTATCTACAGTGCAATTTAGATTAGACGCTATAATGTCAAGAATATTATTATTTATGTTACATATATTGTTATATTGTGTAATGTTTAGTATATGTATGAAGTTTAAGAATTTGTTAACATAATTATCTGTACCATTGTTATTGTAATATTTGTTTAGGTTAGTTAAGTTTAAATCGCCTATAATTATTGTATTTGAGTTGTAAATAAATGGGAGTGCACAAATATTGTCATAAAAATTACTGTATTCAAGGAGGGAGGTGTCGGGAGGAATGTATACTGCCATTATATGAATTATATGGGGTGAATTGTTCGACTGAAGTTTAACACACACAATGTCAATGTTTGGGCAAGGACAGCTGATTTGTTGTAGTTGTGAGTTGAAAACGTCGTTGACTGCCACTAGAACTCCACCGCCGCGGCTCTTTCCAGATTTTTCACGATCACGGTCGCAACGATAAACACTGTATCGTCGATCGAACAGTTCGTTGTTTGAAACGTTCTCAGTTAGCCAGGTTTCGCTGAATACGATAACGTCATAATGCACGGATAGAGCACTTAAATAAAGTTCGGATATTTTTGTATTAAGACCACGCACATTTTGGTAGTATAGGGAAAGTGTTCGAGATGTTACGCTGTTTAGTTTTTTGTGATGATACGAGGGACACCGTTGATATATTTTATGGTGAGATTACTCTCACCACAATTAGTACGTCTTGTCAGTTCATTACGAAGTTCTTCAAGGTATGTCCGTTGTTTAGGAGTTTTATTATTAGTTATTTTAATAGTATTAAATTTACCGTTTTTCAGTTTATTAGAGTTTTTTAAAAGATGAACAGCATCAGATGAGGATTTCAATATTACTTTTAATGGCCTAGGAGTGGTACTGTTTCCATTACTTCTGCCTAAGCGGAAGCACTTTATTTCATTTGCTGAGATGGACTGAGTAGAGATGATTGAGCAAATCTCGTTGACAGCAGATGAATCGGAACTGGCTTGTGCAGTACTACTGGCAGGATGGTTTACCTCAGGTAAATTGTAAATAATTATGTTGGATTGACGGTAGATGCGATCGTTGATTTCGGCAATTGTATCTTCAAAGTCCACACATTTTTCAAATTCGGTTTTGTTTGTAGTGTTAAGTTCAGATCTGATCTCTCTAATTTCAGATTGAAGTGCCAAGATGAGTTGCTTTAATTCCGAAATTTCAGGTGATTTCTGTTCAGCCGTTGATTCGCAGGAGTTACAGAACCACTTGATGTTCTTCTTGGAACGTAGCACACGAGTGTCAGACTGAGTTACATCAACACAAACCGTGTGATATGAAATAGAGCAGCCCGCACATGTGATAGAAGATGACAGATCAAATTTCTTAGCGCAAATTTTACACACAGTGGACATGACTTAAACTGATGACGTATAAGACACGCACGGGTATGTTTAATTAAGGTAATTAAATATTTTAAGAAATTGATCGATACAACTAGTTTATTGTACGAAATTAGAGCGAATTTCAATCGCGCACCAAAACTTTTTTATCACAGAATGACACAAATAAAATTATGCACAGATAGATATAAAAAACTAATTATTTACTGCTGATTTACAAAACTTATTTGCAAAAAAAATTGACAGAGCAAAAACAACGTGTTGATCTCACTACATAAGAAATAAATAATGACAGTTTGTATACTTAAAAACGGTGTTTTGTACGCTTTTGCATGCTCAAAACAGCAATTTTATCTTGATTTCACCAACATTAGCCATTATACACGACAGAAACATGAATATGACAGTTTAAATACTTGAAAACAGCATTTTGTATGTTTTTGCAAGCTGAAAGCAGCTATTTTATCTTGAATTGCAAACATAAGCCATTACACATGACATATACATGAATATGACAGTTTGTATACTTAAAAAAGGTGTTTTGTATGCTTTTGCATGCTTAAAACAGCAATTTTATCTTGATTTCACCAACATTAGCCATTATTCACGACAGAAACATGAATATGACAGTTTAAATACTTGAAAACAGCATTTTGTATGTTTTTGCAAGCTGAAAACAGCTATTTTACCTTGATTTTGCAAACATAAGCCATTACACACGACATATACATGAATATGACAGTTTGTATACTTAAAAACGGTGTTTTGTATGCTTTTGCATGCTTAAAACAGCACTTTTATCTTCATTTCACCAACATTAGCCATTATACACGACAGAAACATGAATATGACAGTTTAAATACTTGAAAACAGCATTTTGTATGTTTTTGCAAGCTAAAAACAGCTATTTTATCTTGATTTTGCAAACATAAGCCATTACACACGACATATACATGAATATGACAGTTTGTATACTTTAAAACGTTGTTTTGTATGCTTTTGCATGCTTAAAACAGCAATTTTATCTTGATTTCACCAACATTAGCCATTATACACGACAGAAACATGAATATGACAGTTAAAATACTTGAAAACAGCATTTTGTATCTTTTTGCAAGCTGAAAACAGCTATTTTATCTTGATTTTGCAAACATAAGCCATTACACATGACATATACATGAATATGAGGGTTTGTATACTTAAAAACGGTGTTTTGTATGCTTTTGCATGCTTAAAACAGCAATTTTATCTTGATTTCACCAACATTAGCCATTATTCACGACAGAAACATGAATATGACTGTTTAAATACTTGAAAACAGCATTTTGTATGTTTTTGCAAGCTGAAAACAGCTATTTTACCTTGATTTTGCAAACATAAGCCATTACACACGACATATACATGAATATGACAGTTTTTATACTTAAAAACGGTGTTTTGTATACTTTTGCATGCTTAAAACAGCAATTTTATGTTGATTTCACCAAAATTAGCCATTATACACGACAGAAACATGAATATGACCGTTTAAATACTTGAAAACAGCATTTTGTATGTTTTTGCAAGCTGAAAACAGCTATTTTATCTTGATTTTGCAAACATAAGCCATTACACATGACATATACATGAATATGAGGGTTTGTATACTTAAAAACGGTGTTTTGTATGCTTTTGCATGCTTAAAACAGCAATTTTATCTTGATTGCACCAACATTAGCCATTATTCACGACAGAAACATGAATATGACAGTTTAAATACTTGAAAACAGCATTTTGTATGTTTTTGCAAGCTGAAAACAGCTATTTTACCTTGATTTTGCAAACATAAGCCATTACACACGACATATACATGAATATGACAGTTTGTATACTTAAAAACGGTGTTTTGTATGCTTTTGCATGCTTAAAACAGCACTTTTATCTTCATTTCACCAACATTAGCCATTATACACGACAGAAACATGAATATGACAGTTTAAATACTTGAAAACAGCATTTTGTATGTTTTTGCAAGCTAAAAACAGCTATTTTATCTTGATTTTGCAAACATAAGCCATTACACACGACATATACATGAATATGACAGTTTGTATACTTAAAAACGATGTTTTGTATGCTTTTGCATGCTTAAAACAGCAATTTTATCTTGATTTCACCAACATTAGCCATTATACACGACAGAAACATTAATATGACAGTTAAAATACTTGAAAACAGCATTTTGTATGTTTTTGCAAGCTAAAAACAGCTATTTTATCTTGATTTTGCAAACATAAGCCATTACACACGACATATACATGAATATGACAGTTTGTATACTTAAAAACGGTGTTTTGTATGCTTTTGCATGCTTAAAACAGCAATTTTATCTTGATTTCACCAACATTAGCCATTATACACGAAAGAAACATGAATATGACAGTTAAAATACTTGAAAGCAGCATTTTGTATGTTTTTGCAAGCTGAAAACAGCTATTTTATCTTGATTTTGCAAACATAAGCCATCACACATGACATATACATGAATATGACAGTTTGTATACTTAAAAACGGTGTTTTGTATGCTTTTGCATGCTTAAAACAGCAATTTTATCTTGATTTCACCAACATTAGCCATTATACACGACAGAACATGAATATGACAGTTTAAATACTTGAAAACAGCATTTTGTATGTTTTTGGAAGCTAAAAACAGCTATTTTATCTTGATTTTGCAAACATAAGCCATTACACATGACATATAAATGAATATGACAGATTGTATACTTAAAAACGGTGTTTTGTATGCTGTTGCATGCTTAAATCAGCAATTTTATCTTGATTTTACCAACATTAGCCATAATACACGACAGAAACATGAATATGACAGTTTAAATACTTGAAAACAGCAATCTTGATTTCACCAACATTAGCCATTATAAACGACAGAAACATGAATATGACAGTTAAAATACTTGAAAACAGCATTTTGTATGTTTTTGCAAGCTGAAAACAGCTATTTTATCTTCATTTTGCAAACATAAGCCATTACACACGACATATACATGAATATGACAGTTTGTATACTTAAAAACGGTGTTTTGTACGCTTTTGCTTGCTCAAAACAGCAATTTTATCTTGATTTCACCAACATTAGCCATTATACACGACAGAAACATGAATATGACAGTTTAAATACTTGAAAACAGCATTTTGTATGTTTTTGCAAGCTGAAAACAGCTATTTTATCTTGATTTTGCAAACATAAGCCATTACACACGACATATAAATGAATATGACAGTTTGTATACTTAAAAACGGGGTTT
This sequence comes from Poecilus cupreus, assembly GCA_963942605.1. NCBI lineage: Eukaryota > Metazoa > Arthropoda > Insecta > Coleoptera > Carabidae > Poecilus > Poecilus cupreus. The sequence continues at coordinate 936 of CAWWDY010002147.1, read as the reverse complement.
TGTATGCTTTTGCATGCTTAAAGCAGCAATTTTATCTTGATTTCACCAACATTAGCCATTATACACTACAGAAACATTAATATGACAGTTAAAATACTTGAAAACAGCATTTTGTATGTTTTTGCAAGCTAAAAACAGCTATTTTATCTTGATTTTGCAAACATAAGCCATTACACACGACATATACATGAATATGACAGTTTGTTTACTTAAAAACGGTGTTTTGTATGCTTTTGCATGCTTAAAACAGCAATTTTATCTTGATTTCACCAACATTAGCCATTATACACGACAGAAACATGAATATGACAGTTAAAATACTTGAAAGCAGCATTTAGTATGTTTTTGCAAGCTGAAAACAGCTATTTTATCTTGATTTTGCAAACATAAGCTATTACACACGACATATACATGAATATGACAGTTTGTATACTTAAAAACGGTGTTTTGTATGCTTCTGCATGCTTAAAACAGCAATTTTATATTAATTTCACCAACATTAGCCATTATACATGACAGAAACATAAATATGACAGTTTAAATACTTGAAAACAGCATTTTGTATGTTTTTGCAAGCTGAAAGCAGCTATTTTATCTTGATTTTGCAAACATAAGCCATTACACATGACATATACTTGAATATGAGGGTTTATATACTTAAAAACGGTGATTTGTATGCTTTTGCATGCTTAAAACAGCAATTTTATCTTGATTTCACCAACATTAGCCATTATTCACGACAGAAACATGAATATGACAGTTTAAATACTTGAAAACAGCATTTTGTATGTTTTTGCAAGCTGAAAACAGCTATTTTACCTTGATTTTGCAAACATAAGCCATTACACACGACATATACATGAATATGACAGTTTGTATACTTAAAAACGGTGTTTTGTATGCTTTTGCATGCTTAAAACAGCACTTTTATCTTCA